>VZRO01002123.1:358699-454307 GCA_013397915.1 Daphoenositta chrysoptera | reverse complement strand
CATTCCCGCATTCCCGCATTCCCACATTCCCGCATTCCCGCATTCCCAGAGGCAGACCTGTGCCAGGGCCAGCGGTGGCTCCAGCTGAAGGGCCCGGGATGCCTCCAGCAGCACCGAACTCCTCGGGAAGGTGGGGCAGGGGAAAGCCCTGGGCAGGGGGATGAAGTCAGGGGAGAACCCTCACCCTGCACTGCTCGGGAGCAGCACCCGCCTTTGGCCTCCTCCCTCCCCCAAAACAGAAAGGAGATGAAAACCCTTTTATTTTTTACCCTTTCCGTCCCTTTTACAACTCTCTGAGTCAGGGAGGGGCCATTAACCCCTCCACGCCCAGAGACCCTCCCCTGCAGCCCAGTTGCCCCCAGGTTGGTGTTTCCGTATCGGTCCCACCCCATTCCCTCCCTTTCCAGCCCCCCATCCCTTCCCAGGGTGTTTTTTGGCTGCTGCAGGCAGCGATGAGGAAAAGCAGGTGGTAAATAGAGTCATTTTCTGGAGCAAGGTTAGCCGGGGAATGAGACCAGAGCAGCAAACGGAGCTGCTTGAAGGACCCAGGAGCTGTGGGGGGCGTGATGGGCAGGGAGGGAAGGAACAACACCCCGAGGAAGAGGAAGAGGAGCAGCCCGGGGTCACCCCATCCCGCCAGCAGGATGCCACCCAGCAGGCAAACTGCGCTGTGCCCGGGGCTTGGACTGGCCCTGGTGACACCCAGAGATGCTGCTGGCACTGCCACCGGCTCCGCTGGGTCACGCCAAGGTGCCACTTGCGTGCCGTGCCTCAGTTTCCCCGCTCGTCCCCCGCGCTGCTCCGCGCTGTCACAGCCCGGCGGTGATTTGTCACACGTCCTGAGTACAGCGAGAATCGCTGCTCGGGGATGTAAATCCAAGTCAAACACTTCCTCCCCGCGTCTCCCGGGGAGAGCAGACGGTGATGAGCTCTGGCAGCTGCAGGGAGGGCAGCGCCGGCTCCCGGTGCGGAGCATCCCGCCCTCACCGCGGCCGGGCCGGGAGGCTCCGGGGGCTGCTCGCACGGGCGGTGCTGGGTTTAGCCAGGCTGAAAAATTCCTCCTCGCCTTCCTGCGAGGAGCTGGGGTGGGAGGCAGCCAAGGATTTCATGGAATTTTCCCCTGCGCTCATGCCGCACAGCCTCTGAACCTTCGTCCCCGCTGCCCTGCAAGGCGTGGCTTGAGCCAATTCTTACCCCATCCAAAACTTTCCCTGGTACTGATTTTCCCTGCCGACAGCTCCCAGGGACCGTTCCTCCCATCTTTAATAAACACTTCCTTTTCCTCCAGTGCCAAATCTGCCCGAGGCAGGAGCTCCCGGGACAGGGAGTGGGGCAGCAGCCGCTGCTTCCCAAATCCATTCGTAATTATAAACGATGAACACTCGAATATCTGACCCGAGGTGGCTGTTGTTGAGTCATCCTCTCTTTAATTGCTTGCAAATATTGCACTGTCTCACAGTGTGGGCTGTAAATTACCAGCAAATAAAGTGTTTTACAGATAATATATTATTTCTTGGGAAAGTTTGGGATTAAATGGCTCTTCCTGCTGAGCTAACAGCCCCTTTCCCTGGGAGTTCGGCTGTGGGAGTGCTGGGATGGGGGCTGCTGACCTCTTGCTGGAGCTTGCCTGCCCCTTGCAGGTAGGAAGAGCCATAGAGGATGGGAAAACAAAATCTGGAGGCATCCAGTCCATCTGCTGTGACAATGTTGAGGCGCTGAGCGCCTCAGGAGTGCCAAACAGTATTTATCAGTATTTCCCAATACCCCCTAAGGTGAGTCTTTCTGCAGATTTCAACATGAGGGTTCATTAAGTGACTTCAAGTGAAAAAAGAAAAAACTAATAAAAGCTGCTGTTCAGCAGTGCAGATTTCCCCAGAGGCTTCTGTTATTATCGTCTTCCCAGTTATGAGTGATTTATTCTTAACGTTCCTGGCTCGGCACACACTGCAAATCATTGCTCCCGTTGTGAATCCACTGCGGCTCTTTTGGGATGAGGGGACACAGCCACCACAGGTGCCAGCATCCCTCTGCCTCCCTGGCAGTCCCCAGGGCCTGGGCTGTCCCTCTGCTCCCCAAAAACCCAGGGCATCACCCCTTGCTGATGTCTATTAAGCCCAAATCCTGGGGGATTCAAATTTATGGCGGGAATTTTGTGAGATGGGGATGGAATTTGGAGGTCTCTGCTTTGGGGCAGCTTGGCTGGTGCCATGTGGATCATCACAGCCACAGCTGGTGGTGACCCGAGGCAGGCAGGATTCCTGCCAGCAGCCAGCCCTGCCAGGAAAATCTGCAGGAAAAGACTGTTGGAATTGCCCCCAGATTTCACCTCATCTATTAATTCCCTCTGGACTCTGAGGGCTTCTGTCCATCACCAAAACGCACCTGCCCATCACCAAAATATATCTTAAATTAATTCCCACCTCCGGACTCCAAGGACAGCTGTCCATCACCGAAATGCTCCTGTCCCAGGGGAAGGTGGTGGGAATTGTTTGGGAATCTGAGGAAAGGGGATGAAAGGCAGAAAACAGCAGCCACCTCTCTGGAGAGGAGCAGGGCACCTTCCAAAAAAGATGGTGGCCAAGCAAAGGAAGGAAAAGGTGCCTCCCTCCCATGCCTTGAGCTGCTGGTTTCTTTTCCAGGCACGGGATCAGATGAATGACAGGGTTACAGAGGGGCTCACGGCTGAGCTGCTGCAGCAGGAAAATCCCAGCAAGGATTTGGCCCTGGCACGGCAGGTGACAGCTCAGAACTGCAGCAGGATCTCCAGTCACATTAAAATGACAAATTTCCAAGCACGAAGCGATGACTTGGATGTGCTTTGTGTATGACTAACAGAAAATTCGATTTCATGTTGTTTCTAGATCATTCTTATAGTCACCCTGGAAGGAAATGGAAGGAATTCTTTGAAGCAAAGCATCTCTTCCCAAGAAATCAAGGTTATTTCAGGGATTTATAACTTCCTGTTGGCCATCAGAAAACAGGAGGCAAAACCCACAGCAGCCTCTGTCAAACACCCCTCAAGCCACTGTGTCCCTCTGGATATCTAGAAAAGGCAAATTAAGAGTTAAGAACCCCTGCAGCTTTTTTCCCAACCTTCCTCCATAACTCCACAATGAAGGAGAATTAATAGATGAAGGCATCTGCTCTGCAAACTAAAATTAGCTTTTTTTTTTTCTTTCAGTGTGTGCAACCTGCAGATTCCCAGCGATCCCAGGGGCTGCTGCTGGGGATCCCACCTGGGTGGGTGTTGGGCAGGGGTCAGTCCTTCAGGCCTTTCCACAGCAGCTCGTGGCACAATGGAGGATTTTTCAGGATCATTTCAACTCCAAGTGCTCCACAGCTCCCTGAAAGGAGGCTGTGGATGAGTGGGGTTGATCTCTTCTCCCATGTAACAAGCACTAGGACAAGAGGAATCGGCTCCAAGTTGCACCAGGGAAGGTTTATTTCGATATTAGGAACAATTTCTTCATGGGAAGGGTTGTCGGGTGTTTGGAACAGACTGCCCAGGGCAGTGGTGGAATCACTGTCCCTGCAAGAGCTCAAAAAATGCACAGATGTGACTCTGAGGGACATGGGTTGGTGGTGAGCTGGCAGTGCTGGGTTAGTGGCTGGACTCGATGGGTTTAGAGACCTTTTCCAACCTTAACAATTCTGTGATTCCACCCTGAGCACCACCCTGAGGAAGGAGAAGGAGAAGTGTCCGTGGTCTGTCAGTCCTGCATCGCTGATGGCTTTGAAAAGTCCTGCACATTCCCTTCTCCATCAGACACCTTGCCTTGGGACTGCAGAGGAAAACCACAGCTCCTGAGACACACAGGGATAAATTAGATTTACATTTATATCAGGGATGGTGGATGGAGAGGCTGTGGTTGTTTCCTGGGGGTGCCCAGTTGGGCTGCTCCTCACCCAGCATCTCCTCCTCACCGGGCACCATTGCTTGGAAAACATTCCCCATCCCTCAGGAAAAGCCTGGTGCGGTCAGCAAGCCATTTCCTCCACCAGAAATACCTGGAAGAGAGTAAAAGAAGTGGAGAGGAAGGAAGCTGTAAAGCAGAGGAAGCTGTGAGGCATTCCCAGCCTCGGGAGCTGGAAAGGCATAAAAGAGTATCTGGGCTTTGTTCACCCCTGGAGCCACAGCGCTGGCAAAGATGGGCAAGAACAATAAAAATTCCACCAGCCCTAGGTTTTCCTGGATGAGTGTTAAGGCTTTCATCCATAACAACTCTGAATAGTGTGAAAATAATTACAGAAAACATTTTTCTTGTCTCCAGGAAGGAAGATGCACATAAATTGGGTTTTCCTGGCCAGGTTGTGCTGGCAAAGAGCTGCCACCCTAATTCCAAGAGCCACCTTGAAGAAACACTGGAAGGAGATGTGTCCTTCCCTCCTTCCCTCTCTCCTTCAGCTAATTTTGTGTTTCTCTCTCTGGCTGTGCTGCAGAGTAATGAACGGGGGTGATTTGCCATCAGATAAATTGCATGCCATTAGCTGCCTGTTTAGAGACCATATTTCCTCTTTGTGATGAGAGCTCAGTATCTTCCCAATGAGTTATTACTCGGAGATCTCCCAGACCTGGACTGTAAGTACCAAGCAATTACAGCGCCGTAATTCCAGGCTGTAATTCCAGGGCTGCTCGCCTCCCTGCTACACAGAGTCTCTTAAACCTCCTCAGGTGGACTGGAGGAAGCTTTTCCAAGTTCAAAAGAATGGCTCAATGGCAGTTGTTTCCAGCAGCTCCCTTCTCCCTTCTCCTTTCCCATGCCCTGCCCAGCGATGCTCAGCGGGCTCCAGGGTTGTGCTTTACAGTAGGAATGTGTTGGAAATCACAGGGAAGTGGCCAAAATCTGGTGCCTACGCACAAATTAAACCCCGGTGCTGCTGTCCCATCCTGCCCAAGCTCCCCTGGAGGGCTGGCACAGCCAAACATCCCAGCCTGGCATCTCCACGGATGCAGCCCTGCCCTGCCCTGCTGCCACCAGGGCTGGGTGCCAGCTCCAAAGCCTGGGGCAGACACCTCCCTGCTCAGGGCCACCTCTCCTGTTTGCACAGCAGCAAGAAAACCCTTCCTTCCCTTTAGGAAAAGCTCTTTGCCCTGGGACATGACTCCAGAGCCACATGATGCTCTAGGACACGAAAAGAAGCACTCCAAACTCGAATCCTTTCTGAACCTCTGCCAAACCAGGAAAGAGGCCTGGCTGTTTATTCTTTTCATATATAGATGTTTCTAGGAATGACCATGGATTGGAGGATGAGGTTACCACCTCTTCCATCCCCGTTAGTTAACAGAACAGTCCATCAAACATTCTCCACCCCGGCGAAAGCATGAAAAACAATAGAGTACAGTTAACAAAACATGACTATGTTACAGAAAGCGTGTGAGAAACTTTATCAAAGAATGAACACATAGAAAGACTGCAGAAGTCAGGGCAACAGCCACATTTGCATCTTTAATAGAAGTGATGGTTGAGCTCCGAGCTCCCAGTCCAGGCTGGAGCTCGGGTAACCTTCCCAAACCCTGCTGGGAGCAGAGTCAGGAGCAGGGCCCGGCTCCAGCAGCAGCCCCAGCACCAGCTCCCAGCCAACAGCCTCATTCATTGATGATGGATAATGTTAATTAAGGGAGAACATTCCTGATGAGCAATGGAACACCAGAGTGACCTCAGAGGGATGAATGGTGGTGAGCACCACAAAGCCCTGATGTACCAGAGCTTCCCTTTCAGTAAAAATTAATAAAAACGAGCTAAGCAGGAAACTTCCTGATTTTCTCTCTTTTTTATTTTTAACAGCTCTTCTCACTCCTGACATCAGTGCACTATCAGGCCTTGGAAACTCTCCCAACAAACTCCCAAAGGCTTCGTGTCCCTGACAGGCTTGGTGAGGTGACCCCAGCTCTTCTTGGCTGGGGAGCTGCTTGTTTGAATCAAAATTGTTCTTTTATTCCTAATACTTTAATCCCAGGTAAAGGACCCCATCCTGAGACAAACCAGGTTCAGATTTGTCTCTCTGTTTCTCTTCTCCAGGAAAAAAAAAAAAAAAAAAAAGAATTTTTTTTTGAATTTTTTTTTTTTTTTTTTTTTTGAATGATCAAGCAACAGCACAAACCTACAGGAGATATTTCAGCCTCCCAAACTGCTGACGTTGAAATGTATCCAGGAGACCATACTGCGAGTATTTTAAATAGATCAAATAATCCTCGCTTTGCAAAGCCAGATTTTTTCTGTCCCAGGCCCCAGGCAGGTGGAGTTCAAGTGAGTTTCGATGGAGCATTAATAGTGTGTTAATGAAGCCTCGCCCACCGCTCACCATCTTCAAAGGCCCTCTTGTTTTTGAACTGTAATTGTCCACTGAGAAATGACAAAACAAACAGCAATTACACTGGAAAAGGGATTTTTAAAAAAATTATGCCAGTAGGACTGGAGCTCATAAAGCAGCCTTGGTGATACATACACACGGAACTGCTGCCAGTTGCTGGAGAGCTGGAAGCACAGACGTGCCTTGTTTTCCTGTTTTCCTTCTTTTGCCTTTTCTCATTATTAAATTTTTGCAGCGGGAGCGATGCCCAGGGATGGAGGCAGATGGTGCCTCCGCAGCCAACCCCACGAGCAGCTCCCAAAACATCCCCAGCTCGCCATGGGGACCAGGGCTGCTCCTCTGGCATGGCAGGAATTGCATCCCTGGAAATGCCAAATAATTCCCCCTCACCCAGGGTGCCCGACGGGGCCATTCCAGCATCAGCCACCACGGGATGTGCCCTGAAACAGCTCCAGCCTCTCCAAAAAGGAGAGATCTCACCCACCCTGGGGGCCTTTTTATTGGCACGATGCCCACAATCCGTTATCTTTATTAGGATGGCCCTGTCCCTGTTTATGTACAATCCGTGGAATTCTTTTCCTTGAGATAACAACACCACCCCCCCTCCCGGATCTCCTGGGCAGAAAACTGCTGATAACAGCACAGGGCCATTGATTTTGTGTGGGATTGTTGCAGTCAGAAGCCCGAGCAGGCAGGAGTGGGCAATTACTTTCGGCTCTGACCTGCAAATGGGGAAAAATTCCCCTTCCCGCGAAGGAGAACGAGAAGTTATGGACTGGACTCGGTGCTGTGGCGAGGCAAATAATAATAGTTCTCTGTGCCTGGAAAGATTGGGGGCTGAAGTGCTCCCTGCCTGCTCTGCCACAGCTTTCCACCCTTATTTTTGGAGTGTTTGCAGCTTCAGAGAGGTTTCTTTTTACCTGAAATACACTTTAAAAAAAAATTAAATTGAGTTTATTGTTGAGATGTACCTTTCTGTAATTTAAGTAGCCTGTATAAAAACATCAGGCAGCACGTGGGTGCTGTCAGCTCTGTAAAGAAGCTCTAAAACCATGGAAGTTTTAGTGGCTGAAGGGGTGGATCCAGCACCTTCCCCCATCCCTACCCTCCAAAACTGCAACCAAAATAAATTCCTTCTGCATTAACATTTCCCAGAAATTTAGTCATTGCAAACCCCAGGAATTTGGGATGAGGAAAAGTGGAAAAGCTCCTTTGCCTTTTCCTGGCTGCGAATAAATCCTAAGTATTATATTAATTTTAAACCCATAAAGAATATGAAAAGTGGGAACAAAGCACTCAGCTCCCTCCTGGTGGATAGTGCTTATCTTGTTTAGGAAATCAGCTTTAAATGCATGCTCAGACAAGCTAATTTTTTTCATCTGTGGCTAGCAGATTTTAAATGGTTTTATTTAACTAATAAAACCCATTTTTGAAACTGGTTTTTGGGCATCTGAAATTGAAAACCAATTTCCATCCAAATAGAGCATGGCACACGGTGTGAGTCCAAAATTAATAATCATCTCATAAAGAAGAAATGCATCATTCCCTATATTATAACATAATAAAATGCAAACACAAAGAATTGCTGTAAATGTACATTAAGCTACATAATTGCTTGAGTAACCTCCCACATACAAAATGTTTTCTTCTGTTTAGCAAAACAGGAGTTTCAGAAGAATCAAACCTGCAGGTTGGTGGTTACCAATAAGGAATCAAGTTATGGGAATAAATAAAACACACAAATGAGAAGCAAGATTAAAAGCTGGTAATTTAAACCAAGCTTTCTGCTTTGCTCATTCACATCATCATTAAAATAGGTGGCTGAAATAAATAATCTCTGAATTTTCAGCTTTCAGGAAAAGCTTGGGAAGGGTGCCCTGGCACACTGAGGGATGCAGCTGGAAGTGGTGGGATGTGGTGGGACAGGGGCAGGGGACCTCAGGATGGTGCTGAACTCTCATGGATTAAAAAACCTAAATAAAGAGAGCCTGGAATGGATTAAAAAATCCAAATGACAAACGCCAAAAGCTGCCTGGGGTCGCTCAATCCTCCCCATCTCCATCAAACCCCAGGTGCTTGGAGAGGCACCTGTCCAGGGCTGGGGAGAGAACGCTGGGATTTGGGGAGAGCAGAAAAGCAGCAGATTCATGGTTGATGCTCCATTTTGCTGCACATCCCGTGGTGTTCAGGCACTGATGGGGGGCCCAGAGCCCTGGAGTGGGGAGATGGGATCCTGGCCTCCTGCAGCCACCGAATTCATCCCTCCCCGAGCTTTTTATGGGTAGGACATGCAAGTTTTGTAGGAAAATGTTAACAGGGATGCTCCCAAGTCGGCATCCCATGAGCAGGATGAGGTGAGAAGGGGCAGCAGCTGCGTGCCAGCCCCCTGGCAGTGTCCCAGCTGGAAATGCATCCCTCCTGGATGGGAGATGGATCCCCCTCCCTGCTGCCATCACTGGTGGGATGCTCTGGGCAGCCCAGGGATGCCCTGGGATACAAAGCCCCATGGAATCACCCATGCCAGGACCCCCCAACACCTGGATTTGCCACCTCCTGTGGGTTTCCCACAACTGTGGAGCAGCGAGGGCTCCAGATCCCTCCATGCCAGGCTCCCATGGTCCTCCCCACTGCTCTTGAGGAAGAGGAGTCCTTTCAGAGTGGAGGAAGAGAATTCTGAAGAGAGGATTTGGGATTCCAGCAGGATGTGGGGCAGCCCAGAGGGCGTGCAGGGTCATGGTGGGGCACCTCCCCACTGGCTATGGCAGCACCCTGGGAAGACACTGAGGAAAAAATCCAATTCCTTCCCAGCATCTCTGGCTTTGACTCGCTTCCAGAGCCCACCCCCGCTCCCCAGCAAGCCAGAGCATCTTTCTTTCATATGAAACAGAGAAGCTCAGCAAAATGTAGCAATAATGTGTTGTTTTCTATTCCACTGCTCAGCGAGGAGCCTCTGGGGATGGCGGGGATGGAAAGGGACCTCAAAATAGCGGCAGACACTCTGTGCAGTAGGAGAAGCTTTCCGGAGCACAGAAATCCCGAAATAGAGCAAACATTCCCCTTCCCTATTCCTGCTCCAAGGAAAGGGCTCGGGTGAGGGCAGTGTGAGGTGCCCCGTGCTTTGGTTTGTTTGGGAACAGCTCCCAGCACCTGCTGGAAGAGGCAGGGGGCTTCAGAGGGGCATCTCCCACCGCCAGCCGGCTGAGAGAGCCCAGGGCCTCCCTGGTCACATCGGCTTGGGAAGTGGGGACACTCCAGCTGCCCTCCCCCGTGTGGCACAGCCTCCTGGCTTGGCATGGACTGCTGCAGGCAAGCAGGGCTTTGGCAGTGCTGGGTGTGGGGGAGAGGCAACCTCTGAGCGAGGGACAGAGAGAGAAATCCTGAAAATGCCAAAAATCCTCTCTCAGGGAGAGGCACCCACATTCCCCCAGCCAGGCTGGCTCCAGGAGCTGAGCTTCTGCTGGGTTAGCACTGGGACACGAGGCTCTCAGGGGTCTGTTCCAACCTCTGTGATGCCAGGGCTGGCACAGGACTGCTCCAGACCCTCCCTGCTCGGGGACAGCCAGGGCACAGGGCCACCCATCCCCGCAGGGTCACCGTGTGCCAGGCTCTGTGCTGACCCCGGGGCACAGGGGAGGCAGGGCTGGTGTCCAGCCCAATTTGAAGCCTGGTGCCTGCAGTGGGACCACACCGTGCCCTGTCCCCTCCATCTGTCCCCTGCCATGGTTCCAAAAGGAGACCTTGAGCTTCGTCCCTTCTCCTCATCATCCTCGCGCCCCCAGGAAGGAGAGGAGAATCCTCCAGCCAGCACAGGGAAAGGTGCCCTGTGCCCCTGTGGGTGGGACAACAGAAGGATGAGGAGACTCTAATTCCTTCTGCTGGAGCCCCCAAGCAGAGATTTGGTGTCTGGGAGGGGGCAGAGGCCCCTTTGCACCCCCCCAGGAGGGAGCAGAGCCCACAGCCAGGTCCCTGCTGGCCACATCCCAGCTCAGTCATTTCCAAGTTCTTCCCATGGCCTTGTTAAACCAAACTGGGCATCAGCTGAAAGCAGCAGCACCAGCACCAGCTGTCCCAGCCCCCAGATGAGCCTTGTTTGCCGTATGAGGCACCAGCTCAAGGCTTTTTGTCTTGCCAAGAACAAGTGCTGAGGCAAAGCACGGGCCTTGTGCTGCCAGGAGGTGCAAATTGGCACCCTTCAGCCACCCCCAAAATAACCCAAACTTGTGTGAGATAACAAGGTGATTAAATCAGCATGAGAAATTCTGCTGCTCCAAGCCAACAGGACGCGGTGACATCAAACGAGTTCCAAATCTCAGCTCCATTAGGGGAAGGATGAGAGGGTTTTGGGGCAGGGGGCATCTGCATGGGCTTCCCAGAGCTCACTGTGCTGTGCCAGCAGTGCCAGGCTGGGGCAGGCAGGGGGTCTGCATTTACCCGCAGCTCCAAGGGCTGGGAAAACACAAAGATTGCCTAATATGCCTGATTCCACCCATTTTTCAGCCCCCCAACTCATGAGGGGCTGCGAGGACACTGCTGCCACGGGTCAGTGACCTGTCACCCCCTCCCACACCGACTGTCCCCGTGTCCTCCTGCTGCCACACCCTTGCAGTAGAAACTGGGTGTGCTAAAGCTGCTGTTAACACAGACGGGCTGGGCTCGGTGAGCAAAGAACATTTTGGCTGAGAGGTTTTGCTTCTGCTTCACCAGGCTGGGGGAAAACAAGGCAGGAAGATGCTGCAGAGCACCTGGGTCTGGCATGAAAGGGAGGGGATTTGCCAGGATGGGGGGAAGCACCCACAGAGCATCCCAGGCTGGAGCAGGAGAGCAGCTCCAGAGGAGAACATCAGCCAAGTGTGAACACGTGGGGACACCCCAGAATCCAACCTGCTCCCAACACCAGCTGAGATCCCAGGGGTGTCCCAGACTGTTGGGTTCCACCATGGGGGTTACAGGAGAGCAGGCCTGAAGGTCTACAAAAGCATCTTGGTAACCATGGAAACACTTCCAGGGCACCTGAGATGGACTGGAAAAGAGGACCATGGGTCAGTGACCTTCCTGACCAATGGCCCGGGAAGATTGTGGTCAGTGGCCTTATATGGGATTATTTACACCTTCCCATAATAGGTGATATCTAGGGAATACTGCAGGTGACTGGGTGAAATCCTGGGATTTGATCTTCCTGTTTCTATGAGGTTCTATCCTGGTTGTGCACTGGTATTTAGGTAACCTGAGCTGTGCAATGAACGTCTTTGCATTTCTCCATCTGCCATGCACAGTCCTTGCCCAGTGTGAATGCTGCACCAGACCCCCAGCCCTGCACTGCTCAGGGACCTGCAGGGCCCCCCCAGACCCTCTGCCTCCATCCCCCTGTGCAGACACGTCCAGCAGGTTCTCCATGACCTTCCCGGGGTTGTCCCTGCTTGGCCAGCTCTCTTCTCTGATGCTTTGGTGCCTCTCTGGTTCCTGCCGTGCAAAGGGAGGGATGGTGAATCTCTGGCCAGCAGTAATTCACAGCCAGACAGCGCCGGGACTGAAGATAACGAAGGGGTTTGAAATCCAATAGTCCCTAAACACTTTCAGGTGCTGCCTTTGCCTTTCTATCTCCAGGCTTCAGGGACAAATAATTCCTCACAATCTGCGTTCCCGGCTCCTCTCGCCTGAACTCCGGAGAAGGATTTCACTCAGCTCCAGCACAACGCACAGACATTCGTCATGAAATTATTTTCATTCATTTATCTCCATTCTGCCTTTTCAAGTCCTTTCCTCGCATGCTACTTCGGCCAAATTCCCAATTCCCTGAATTTATTATCACTATAAAATGGTTGCCTGCTCCACAGCATGACCTAGACACGCACCCCACTGCGATGCTTTAAAGGCCTTCGTCTGTTCCTATGGCAACTGGGGAGGGAGGCAAGCGCTGCAGCCAGCGCTGGGATGGATCCTGCACGGATGCTGCCGTCCCTTCCCGCCTGCCAGAGGCCACCACAACGCGGGGGACTGGCAGTGCTCAGCAAACAGGGCAGGAATGGGTTTCCCTGGTGGCTGCTGTCCCCTGCTCAGCTCGCAGCATCTCTGCCGTGTCCACTCCCGGCCAGGAGGATGTGGCAGAGCTGGAAGGAGCTGAGCTTGTCCAGAGGGGCACAGGTTGAAGCTGGGATGGGATGGAGATCCAAGGCAGAGGTGCAGCACTCACGCCGGGCGAGGACTTCACATGCCAGATGGAGAAGTGCAAAGACCTTTATTGCACAGCTCAGGGTACCTAAATACCAGTGCACAAACAGGATAGAACCTCATAGAAACAGGAAGATCAAATCCCAGGATTTCACCCACTCACCTGGAGTATTCCCTAGATATTACCTATTATGGGAAGGTGTAAATAATCCCATATAAGGCCACTGACCACAATCTTCCCGGGCCATTGCTCAAGAAGGTCACTGACCCATGGTCCTCTTTTCCAGCCCATCTCAGGTGCCCTGGAAGTGTTTCCATGGTTACCACCGGGCCTAGGGAAGATGCTTTTGTGGGCCTTCAGGCCTGCTCTCCTGTAACCCCCATGGTGGAACCCACACAGAGGGACCTGGCAGCCCATGGTGGCATCCAGCTGTGGCCCTGCTGGGCTGGTCACTCTGGTGTCCACTCTGTCCTCCAAGTGAAACACCTCCCACAAACCCCCTCCCTCCAAACCAGGCAGCTCTGCCCCAAAAAGCTGCTGCTGCAAATCCTACTGCCTTCAACCTGTTGATAACCACCGAGGCCTTTCCTTTCATTTACTGATGTTATTCTCTTTTAATTCTTTATTAATCAATTCCCACATCAGCCACTCCATCAGTTTGCCCGGCATCGAAGTGGAGCTGACAGGCCTGTAATTATCCAGGTCGTCTCATTTATCCTTTTTAAACATTGGCAGAGATCTCACCTGGGAAATCAGCGGAGCAGATTCAGTTCTTGCTTTTGACACAGACACGATTTTGTTTTTCCTCCTGTGATGGGTCCCAGCCCTCAAGCTGGGGATCCTGTGGGAGCTGCCAAACCAGCACTTTGCACGCTGCCATGGGCACCATCCCTGTCTCCTGCAGCATCCCAGCTTTCATTTAAAACTGAGAAAACAGCAGGGAAAGGCTCCCCATCCTCTCTGCAGCACAGGGGCTGGTCCCTGCTGCTCGCAGAGCACGAGCTGAGCTCCAGGGAAAGCAGCTCTCAGCTGTCACCACATTACACTGAGTATTTCCTGCGCTGGGAAAGCTCAGGATGCCTTCCCCCCTTTTCCAGTCTGAAGAAAGCTGTTCAAAAATAAATCAAATTTTAACAAGTGGGGCAAATTGGATTATTTTTTTCTGGAAATAAGTCAAGGGGGGCTACAGATTTCCCCACTCTGGGTGGTCCTGACTGATGTCCTCATGTGGCTGAGGGTGACAGCACACAGGAGCATCCCCAGAGCTGGCCGTGGCTGTGGGCTCAGCCCCAAGGGGAAGGTGATGGGCAGGACCCCCCTGTGTCCCTTTCCTTCTGAGGGCAGTGACGTTGGGACCAGGAGCCACCCCACAAGGATTCACAGCTGCTGAGCTTTCCCTGGTCAGTCCTGCCCAGGCTGAGCTTTCCCTGGTCCCTCAAAATGCTGTGAAGCTGCAAGAGGCACCAGGAAAATGAGTAAAACAGCATTTGCAGGCAGCAAACATCCGTGCTAGGCTCCTGCAGCAGGTAACTTACAGCACCTATAAATCCATGTGCAACGTCTTCTGAGGCCAGGCTGCTTTTAACACCCATCAAAAGGCACTGGAAAAAGCGAAAGGAGATGGAGAAGAGAGGTAATCCTCTGGAGACGAGCCCTGGCTGCGTGCAGGGGAGGCAGCACGTTCACACACCCCCGTTGCCTCTGATCCAGCTCCCCTTTGCTTCCAATTTTACACTTTGCAAGGATGCTGCTTATTCAGGCAGAGCCTTCAGCAACTGGCCCAGCCCTTGGGCTCCTGCTGCAGATGGTGCAAAGCACAGGAGAGGGTTGGGAAAAGCTCCCCCTGCCTTGGCAGCCGTGCGGTCGTGACACGCTGGCAGCAGAGAGGGGCAGAAAAGCCTCTGCTCGCTGCCATCTGGCAGCCAGAGCTCGGGGAGCCGGGCTGGAGGTGAAGAGAAAAGAGTTTCTCTGTTTACTGGCTTGTAGGAAGGAGCAGGAGGTTAAACTGGGAGCAAGAACCCGTTTGCCAGCCTGGCAGGTGGCACTGGGCCACACGGGTGACCTCTGCTCAGCTGTGCCAGAGCTGCTGCCCGAGGGCAGGGGAAACGCAGGGTTCTTCGGTGCTGGGATGCACTGGGAGAGAGAGCAGGGTCACCAGGCTCCATCCTGTGTTTGTTAAACACCTCTGGGAAGCAGCTTTATACCAAAGGATTTGTCTGGGATTGCTGCTCAGCAGCCGAAGGGTTTGTTCTGAGCAGGGGGATAGCAGGGGATGAGGAGATGTGGCATTTTAAAGCCCAAGGCTGCCCGGGGCTCCCTGGCATTTCCCTCTTGCTGCTGCTCTCTAATCCTGGTTTGTGTTTCCCAGCCTCCCAGCAGGTCCCAAAAGCCCGGAGCCAAAGGGCAGAGGGATGTGTGGAGGAGCTGATCCCTCTGCCAGGAGGTTCTGCAGGGACTGCTCAGCACTGCTGCTGTTGGGAGGGAGGGAGGGAGGCAGCAGCAAACCCCACAGCAGCGTTTGCCAGCCGGGAAAGCTTGGAAAAGGCAACAGCCTCCAAGGAAGTGTTTGTGTGCAAGGGCTGCTGCGTGGGTCTTGCAGAGGAACCTCAGCACTGCTCCAATGAGGCTGGAATTTGGGTCAAGGAGGGCATCGAGTCAGCTGCCTGCCTTGCAAAGGCAGATTTGGAGGGTCCTTGGGCACGGGATGGGATCCTTGTTCCAGGACAGCTTGGGGGACATCACGGGGATGGTCCCACCTGTTGGGTTCCACCATGGGGGTTACAGGAGAGCAGGCCTGGAGGCCTACAAAAGCATCTTCCCTAGGCCCGGGGGTAACCATGGAAACACTTCCAGGTCACCTGAGATGGGCTGGAAAAGAGGACCATGGGTCAGTGACCCTCTTGACCAATGGCCCGGGAAGATTGTGGTCAGTGGCCTTATCTGGGATTATTTACACCTTCCCATAATAGGTGATATCTAGGGAATACTCCAGGTGAGTGGGTGAAATCCTGGGATTTGATCTTCCTGTTTCTATGAGGTTCTATCCTGGTTGTGCACTGGTATTTAGGTAACCTGAGCTGCACAATAAAGGTCTTTGCATTTCTCCATCTGGCAGGCAACGCCCTTGCCCTGTGTGAAAGCTGCAGTGAGGTGCTCTCTCTCCAGCAGCACGGGGGGATGGCTGGGGGCAGCACGGACACTGTGATGCCTTAGGTTTTAACTTTTATATTTCTCAAACCTTGNTAATTGGAAAATTAACCCTGATATGCAAATGGACCAATCTTCCAAAAGTGTGAAGAACCCGTGACCCGGGGTCCATCTTGGGTGTCACCTTTGGCTCCCAGGGTGCACCTTCAAATAAATACCTGCTTTTATTCTCCTTATCTTGTCTAGCCTCTGTGTGAGCTGGCCACCTCAAGGCATCAACCAGAGATGAAGGAAGCCCACCAGGATCCTCCTCAGCAGGGGAGGGACTGCAGGAGCACAGCCCAGAGCAGAGCAGCTCCACCAGAGCCCCAATCCAAGCTCCCACTGCAGTCTGAACACCCTGGACACAGCGAGGACAAACACCACTGAGCGTGGCAGCAGCACTTCCACCACTCCCACAGTTAAAAAGCTTTGCTCAATACCCGTGTGGTTGTTAAAAAGCCTGGCATCGATTCTCTCTGCACATCCCCGCCAGCCCATCCCTCCCCGACCTCCCAAAACCCCCGTGCCGGGATCCCTTCCTGTGGCAGCAGTTTATGTAACGCACTCAGTGCATCAAAACTGTGCAGAGGCACTTGCAGAAAGCCCTTCTGAGCACACCTAAAGCTGCCTGTTCACCAGATGGGAGATACAGGGGGCAAACCACTCTCGGATATTGCAGCCGCGTGTGCTCTTTGCTCGCAGGCTCTGGCAGCACCCAGCAAACTGCCCAGGAATTCAGGATTTAATAGCTGCAGGGATGAGGCTGTGAAAAATAAATGGGCTTTGTTTGGTAGCTTGCTGCCACTTGTGGGAAACAAAGTGGTTTCGAACACCACGGCTTTTAAAGCTGGGTGTTTTTGAAAGAAAGAAGTGAAGGAGATTTCCAGCTGACGTGGGAGCGGCAGGATGAGCTGGGGAAGGAGATGGAGGCTTTGGAAATGCCTTCTGCCCTCCCACAGCAGCACTGGGAGAGACTGAAAGAGCCTTCGGCCTCACAGGGTCTGCATCACACACCCCTGTGCTGGCCTAGGAGGGGATGTGACCCCCATGAATGTCACCCCTCTGAAGCGCCAGGGTTTTGGGCAGGAGCACAAAAGATTTTGGGCAGGAGCAGAGGTGTTTGTGGGGTGAGTATCACCCCGCTCACCTCACACCGAGATTTGGGGTGGGATGAAGAGCCTCGGCCCCCAGCAGGCAGCTGCTCACCTGTTTAAACACAGCCCAGCAGCTGGAGGAGGCATTTTCCTTATTTACAGCAACTTCCCGGGACCCCAGGTCAGAGCTGAAAGTGGTTGCTTTTTGAGAAGCTATTTAGACCTCTACAGAGGAACACACACCATCTCCATAAATCCCAGCAATGTCGAGGGCAGCAGGATCAGAGAATATGTCCTGGCCACGAATCCATCAATCTCTTCAGGAAAGAATCAATTTTTATGTGCTCGTAGCTGTGGGGATTATTGTTGACCTTGTGTGATCATAAATAGAAGGCACTTTTGGCACAGTCCCTGCTTTCATCTGGCTCCTCTTTCTCTTCCTCTCTCTCTCCACCTCCCCATTTTTGGAAGGTAACTGCCTACTTTGCACCTGCCTACAGCAACCTCCTTTGGAAACATCCATGCAGCTTCATCTGCTAAAGGCAGGATCACACCAGAGAATCACAGAGTGGGTTGGGTTGGAAGGGAGCCTAAAGATCATCTCATTCCACCCCCTGCCATGGCAGGACACCTTCCACTGTCCCAGGGTGCTCCAAACCCCGTCCAACCTGGCCTTGGGCACTGCCAGGGATCCAGGGGCAGCCACAGCTGCTCTGGGCACCCTGTGCCAGGGCCTCACCATCCTCACAGGGAAGGATTTCGTCCCAATATCCCATCCATCCCTGCCCTCTGGCAGTGAAGCCATTCTCCCATGTCATTGTCAAAAGTCCCCTTGGTGCTCCTGGGCTCCATCTCCATCAGTGCTTGGATTCACGTGAGCAGAACACGGCTGAGGTGGGTGAGAGTGGCACAGAGCAGCCTGGACATGCTCCCAAACCATCCCCATCCTCCTTTACACCTTCCCGCAGATTCCTGACCCCAGGCCGGGCTGGGCTGTTCAGCTGGGAGCTGTCCCCTCCTCCCCCCAGCCCCCACAGGATGAGCAGCCACCTCCATTCCCAATCACCATGAACCCGTGGCAATCGGGGGGCTGAGGCAGTGGGCAGCACAGAGCAGCCAGCCCTGCTTGTTCTCTGCAGACTCAGCCCAGGGCTGCCTTTTCCTTCTTCTCCAGCACCCCACTAATCAGCTGAATAAACAAGGGAGCAGCAATTAACTCCACCAGCCTGCTAACCAGCCTGTCCCCAGTGGAAGCTCATAGCCCTCCCTGCCACCCCAGCCAGCTCCAGAGAACAGGATCACCAATAATTGTTCATCCCCTGCTCATCTCCACCCACACCCCAGTCAGCCTGAGCTCCCCAAAAATCCAAGGACGGGCTCTTCCACAGGCAGCTGGGGCAGGGCTTTGCTGTCACACCCAGCTGTGACCTGGGGTTCTCCCCACACATGAGGACACTCCGCAGCTTCTCCCCAGAGCATCTCACCTCATTCCTGGGAGCATCACAGCAGCTTCCAGCTCCAGGATGAGCCACGAGGCTGGATCGTGTTTCCCACAAAGCATTGCCCTTGCGGATCCCGCAGGAATGAGGTGAGGCACAGGTTCTGTGAAACTACTGAGGGGAAAAGAAAAATATATTTTACAGACCCATCTCCTGCACAGGCAGGCAGGCCTTTGAAAGCTGGAGTGCCTTGTAAAATCTGGGTCAGTTTTGTGAGATTATTTTGAAGGAGTGGAAAATCATTCTGACAACATCAAACTACCCCGTTTGGGCTTTTTTTTTTTTTTTTTTCCCCTCTGAATAAAGTGCCTTGGAATGACTTTTAGTTCTTTATAATCTAGTGAAGTTAAATCAAAGTTAGACCTGAATAAAACGCCCCAAATGATTGGTGACAGAGCTGTGAACTCTCTCTGTGGAGCCAGCGGGGAGCAGCCGGGCCTCTCACCCAGGCCAGCACTGCCACAACTCACTGAGTGAGACACTCAAATCACCCCTTCCTTCCCTCACACCTGCTCCTCCTCTAAGCCCAATTCCCTTCTCTTTCCAGGCCAGCAGATGCCACCCCGAGAAACAGAGACCAGGGAGTTGTGTTACATCTATCTATGGGATGGGAATGAGAAAATATTTGCATTATGGAAGAGCAGCACCCCCAGCATGGGGAGGAGGCTGCTTACACCCTGTCCTTAGCAGGAGGCTCTGCCCTGTGCCCCAGGGATGGTCCTGCTGCACTCGGGGATCACCACAGACCCTTCAGGGTGGGCAGAGGATCACCACAGACCCTTCAGGGTGGGCAGGGGATCAGCCCAGACCCCTCAGAGTGGGCAGGGGATCAGCCCAGATCCCTCAGGGTGGGCAGGGGAACACCCCAGATCCTTCAGGGTGGGCAGGGGAACACCCCAGACCCCTCAGAGGATCACCCCAGTTCCCTCAGGGTGGGCAGGGGATCACCCCAGACCCCTCAGAGTGGAGAGAGGATCACCCCAGACCCCTCGGGGCAGGCAGGGGATCACCCCAGACCCCTCAGGGTAGAGAGGGAATCACCCCAGACCCCTCGGGACGGGCAGGGGATCACCCCAGACCCCTCGGGGCAGGCAGGGGATCACCCCAGACCCCTCAGGGTAGAGAGGGAATCACCCCAGACCCCTCGGGGCAGGCAGGGGATCACCCCAGACCCCTCGGGGGCTGCAGCTGCCCCATCTCTGTGAGGTCCTGGTCCTGCAGAGAGGGTCCCCACCCTTGGTGCTCCCAGGGCCATCCCCGCAGGCCCCCCCATTCCCCACACAGCTCATCAGGCTCTGCGCTGTGAGGACAGCAGTCAGAGCAGGTGATAATTTCATTTCCCTTGCAAATGAGTCCACGTTCCTTCCCCATCCCCAGCACCTCATCAGCAGAGCCATCATCCCCACCCCACTCCCTTCAGCTCATCCCCAGCCCTGACAGAGCCGTTTCCATCTCACGAGGAGCCCTCGCTGCCTTCTCCCCATCTCACTGCAGGCAGGTTTGCTTCCCGATGAAGTTATTACAGCCAACCATTAATATTAACAGCTCGCTTTTCCAGCAGACGTGGTTCCCTGGGTCACCATCCAACACCAGCTCCTCAAGTCCACCACGTGGATCAGGATGGGATCATGCAAAAGGTGCCCTACATGGAAAAGGGGCTTTGTGGATGTGGGAAAAGGGCCGAGGTTTGAGATGGTGTGAGAAGCTGGAAAACCCCAACAGGTCCCACCCCAGCACAAGGACCCCCCAGATCCCCACCATTCCTCACAGGGAGTGTTTTATCCCTATTTCCACATCCCTTGCCCCCCTCCATCGAGGCTTTCCCACCCCCACTGCTACCCCAGGCAGGGTGGGGGTCCAAAATCAGCCAACCCAAAGCCCCAAGCTCTGCCAGGCCCCAGCTGTTTTGCTGTATTTCAGCAGCTGGGAGCTCCCCTGGTCTCCACAGACCATTCCCCAGCACGGGTGCTCCAAACTACACCGTGCTGCAGCAGGGTAATTAAAAACAAGCCTGAAACCTTCCCTGGGAACTCAGAGCAAAACCCAGGCTGCAGAAAACTCCAGAAAACAAAGGCTGGGAGCTCCTGAGTCCCCTCCTGGTCAGGGGAGGGGTGCAGGGGCTGGATGGGGTCACAAGGGGCAGCCACAGAGTGGTGCCACCTCCTGAGGTGCCACCTGCCCCGGGGTCCCCTCTGTGGTTAATGCCCAGACCCCAAGGGCATCGATTCAGACCCCAGCAGCCGCTGACCCCCCCAGAGAGCTGGGATCCTGCGCTGAAATCCTGCAGGGAATAGAGAAGGAGCCATTCCGGGGGGATTCCTCCTGCCCCCCAGAGCTCTCCTCACCCTGACCCAGCCCAGCCCACTGGTGCCATCCCCCAAACCTCTGCCCTGGGTTTTTAAGGCACTGGGGAGCCCTGACACCCCAGAGATGGGCTCCATCCTGCCCCCAGCCCTCCTCCCTGCAAAGCAGATGGGGAGCAGGAAAAAGCCAAGAGAGCCAGCAGGATCCAGCCCCACTTTCCTTAATTTCTCTTGAATAATTAAACCCTGGGAAGTTAATACTTTCTGCTTAAAAAACACCAATTCCACTGTTTGTAATTACTGTTTTATTGAAGCATTAAAAATTAAAGGGCATCCTGAGGTTACAGTGAACATGAGAGCCCCAGCAAGGGCAAGCTGAGCTCTTGGGCACCAGCCCAGCACTGGGGGGGCACAGCCCCTCAATCTGCCCCCAAAACCGAGGGGTCTGGGCCACAATCCCCCTCCCAGCCCTGCCCAGGCTGTCTCCCTGAGGAGGGGACCCCTGAGAGCCCCCAAACCATCCCCCCTGTTGCTGCCAACACCCCCCAACCCTCCCCACAGGGCACAGGGGTGGGGACATCAACTCACAGAGATCCTCGGGTCCCCCAACATCCCTGCTCCTGCAGACCAAGAGCCCCCCAACTGCAGCAGCACAGCCCAAATCTCACCTCTAACAACACTTTATGGGCTCCAGGTGCTCCCACCCTCCCTGCACCATGGAATGGGCTCAGTGGAGCCAGGCTGGCCCCAGGGTACTGCATCCAGACCCCTGGGAACAGGGAACAAGGGCAGGAAGGTGTTTTTAGTACCACAGATGTGAGGAAACCTCCTCTCCTCGCCTAGGTCTCACGAGCTCCCATCCCTTTGCCATCGATTCATCCCATCCCAAGTGGAGATTCTCTTGGGATCTGCACCCAGAGCATCTGCTGGCCCTGCAGGGCATGTCTGGGGTGGCAGGTGGCCCTCAGACCCCTCCACCCCACATGTGCCAGCCAGGGCTGTGCCAGGAGCAGAGCTGGAAGGGCCAGAGGTGTCCTGGAGCGTTTGAAACTGCGTGGCACAGGGAGCATGGCCCGTGGGAAGGGTGACAAAAGCCACCTCGGTCCCCACTGAGGACACCTCCCTCTGGAAAAGGAGAGGCTGAGCCCAGGGGTGACGTGGCCTCTCCTGTTTTCCCAAAGTCCTATTTCAGGGAGCAAAACAAACACAGAACCCAAGCAGGAGATGCTTCACTGGGTCTGGGTGGGGAGGAAGAGCAGTTCAGTGCTGTTCCCATCTCCTCGGTGCTGCCAAGCCAAGAGCATCCCCCATCCCTCCTGCCCAGCCTCATCCCAGCCCTGCTCTTCGTGTAACTCCTGGGAGATGCCTCGTGCTGCAATTCCACCCTCGGCTGCTTCAGTGTCCCGTGCACTTCACAGGCCTGGCTGCTGGCAGTGTGTGGCTGAGAGCCCAGCAACACCCAGCAGCTCTTTCCCCGCCTCATTACTCCAGTTTGGGCTGCTCTCTTCCCCAGTTTGGGGACGTTTTATTCCAGTTTGGCCCCAATAACACGAGTGGGGGAGGCAGTGGGGCTCAGCCGTGCTCTGGAGCACCCGGCTGTCCCAGCCATCCCATGCCACAAGGATCACCATCCCCACCACCCGGGGACCAGCAGGATGCCCCCACAAACTCCCAAACTGGTTTCCATGGCAGTCAGTTTCCATCTCTCTCATCAGTCTCCATGGCAATGACTCCTCTCTCTCCCCATCCAGGGTGGTGGGGCACTTCCAGGGGGTCCCCCAGCAGCTCCCCCAGTTTCCCCCAGCAGCTCTGCCCTGCAGTACCAGTACAACCAGTGCAGCTCAGTCCACGGAGCCTGTCGGGTACCCGAGCAGCCGGAGGAGGCACAACCTTCCTGCAAACTCCATGAAAATCCCATTTCCTTCCCTCTGCCTGCCCCTCACCCCCATCCCTGCTGGTTTCCCACTGCTGTCTGCTGTGCTGGGGCTGCCTGGCAGGTACTTGGCGCTCTCCCAAGCCGAGGGCTGCAAACCATCCCCGTGGTAGCAGAAGGAGACAAGCTTTGTAAAAGTGACGCACGGCAGATGCAGATTAATTTTATTTTACAGTCCTGCTGAGGCTTTTGAGCGAGTCACCGATACGGGACTAAAAATACCACCAGGGGCCTCGAGTTTTTATTTTTCCTGTTCAACAACACTTACAACAAAAACACCCAGCCAAAATAGCAGCTACAAAACCGGCTGAGCCCCTGGTGGGTGATGGAGGAGCTGGGTGTGGGCAGGTGAGAAGGCTCTGCCTGTGCCGGGGTGGCCGGAGGAGGAGGAAGAGGAGGAAGAGGAGGAGGAGGAGCATCACCCTTCCTCTGCAGCAGAACATCCTCCCAAGGAAGATAACCCCGGGATCTGCAGTGCACAAGTTCCCTGCAGCTTTGGATAATGCTGAGCCAAATGTAAGGAGCATAATCCTGCATTTTCTGCGCTGCTGAGTATTGGCAGCGTGATTTTGTCGGTGAATTTGTCCTTTCTCGGGTATTTAATGGAGCTTTGTCCGACTGCTTTGATGCATCCAGGACACTGAGCATCCAAGATTCCCTTGTGGCCGTGCTGGGAGCCAGCCTTTGGGGAGAAGCCTCTGCAGGAGCTCACCTCTCAGCTTTCTGGCCAGTTTTCAACAGGGCATTGGCAGCATCTTTGCCAGTGCCTGGGGAAGAGCCAGGCAGGCGTGGGGATTTTACATCCCATGGCCCTGCAAGGAAATTCCCCAAGGTAACAGCCAAGGTGTGCTGGGATGCTCCCACAGGAGCTGCATGAGCAGGAGAGGGGTGCAGGAAGAGGTTCAGGGGTTTTGCTGGCTGGGCTTTAGGGAGCAGGAGTGAAGCAAGGAGGGTTTGGAGCCAATCCTGAGCTGTCCCTGGGATCCGAGGGGTCCTGAGCCCCTCTTGTGACACAGAACAAAGCAGGAGGAAAGGGCTGCTCCGTGTCCCTGCCGAGGCCCACCCAGCACTGCTTGGTTGAGGTGCCCAGAAAAAGAAGGACAAGCAGATGTTTTCAGTCAGGCCCTTTGCAGCACAAAGCAGCAGTGGGGAAGTCCATGAAATTCCCTGCACTTTGGTTTTCTGGTGGGATCCTGCTCACGAGCAGCTGAATTCTCAGTGTCCTTGGGAAAGCAGTTCAGTCAGGGGGTCACTGGGTCACAGCGGTGTCCCCTCACCTGTCCCCCATCGAGGGGCCCAGACCCAACCCCACCCCCCAGGGGATGCCCGGGTGGCAGCTCTGGTGTCACCGACACCTCACTGTGTGTCCTCCCCTTCACAATGCACTTCAGACAGTGCAGCTGTGGCTTGGGGGGAAAGATGACTAACCATTATCACCCCAATTACAGCTCCTAATTGGGATTAATTTGGTGAGTTAAATAAGTGTGGAAATCTGTTGCCACCCACTTTTCTTTTATGAATTTCTTGTTCCCAAGCCCAGTCCCGGCCAGGCCACACCTGGGCACAGCTGGAGAGCAGGGGACTGTCACTGCTGTGTGGTGACACCGAGATTGTGCTGCCACTGCTGGTGACAGCACCCAGCCCCTGCCACCGTCTGACCCAGATGCAGAGAGGACAAAGGGTGGGGACAGGAGCCAAGAGAGCTCAGACCTCAGTGCCACACCTTTGCAGAGGGACAGGAATGTCACAAGAGCCTGGGGACAGCCAAGGAACATCCCTCTTGTTGACACACTGGGGGTCTGGTGGCTGAGGAGCCTTGCAGGTAAAGCTGGTGGAACATCCTCCTTGGTTTCCAGGGCAAACCATGCAAGGAAATCCCAGTGTGCCCATCTTGGTGAGAGCGGAGGGCGTGGGGCAAACCACACCCAGGGGCTCAGCGGGCAGCAAAGGTGCAGGACTGGGCATGCCAGGAAAGGGAGGAGCAGCAGTTCCAGGGCAGCCAGGGGTGCCTTTCCCTGAGGAAAGCATTGCTGGAAGGTACAGACAGGATCTCCCCACCCACAGCTTCTCTAGGAGAAGGACATGGGTGGGTTCAGTGGGTCCAGAGGAGACCACAGAGATGCTCTGAGGGCTGGAGCCCCTCTGCTCTGGAGCCAGGCTGGGAGAGCTGGGGGTGCTCACCTGGAGAGGAGAAGGCTCCAGGGAGAGCTCAGAGCCCCTTCCAGAGCCTGAAGGGAGCTGATAAGAAAGATGGGGACAGATTTTTAGCAGGGGCTGTTGTGATAAGACAAGGGGTGATGGTTTTAAACTAAACCAGGGTGATTTCAGACTGGATATATGGAAGAAATTATTTATGGTGAGGCTGGGGTGAGCCTGGCACAGGGTGCCCAGAGCAGCTGTGGCTGCCCCTGGATCCCTGGCAGTGTCCAAGGCCAGGTTGGATGGGGCTTGGAGCACCCTGGGACAGTGGGAGGTGTCCCTGCCATGGCAGGGGATGGAATGAGATGAGCTGTAAGGGTCGCTTCCAACCCAAGCCATTCCATGATTCTGTGATTCCCATCTGTCCCAGCACTGTCCAGGCCCGCTGTGCTCCCCGTACAGATCATGCCCTGCTCCCACTGCTGCACACAGCCAGACAGCTGGCAGAGCTGCTGGAGCTCCCTATTATTTTCCTCAGCACTCTCCTGAAAATTAATTAATTCCATTAATTCATTAAATAAACACTCCTCCACGCTCGGTGGCGCTGAGCCAGCTGTGCACAGTGTCAAGCTGCAAGAACATCACCCATTCCCAGGCTGACTTCCCTGTCCCAGTGACAGCAAACTGGGGGAGTTTGGGAAGGAATTGGGGCTGTGAGTGAGGGGTTGCAATGCACCATTCAGCAAAAAGCTGCACACGAAGCTCTGGAGTGGCTGCATTTCCATGCAGGTTGTGAAGTCTTCCCTTATTTCTTAGTGATGCTGTCAGATGCTTTGAATCCTTAGATGAAAGGCACTAAATTAGGACAGATCGTTATTTCCTGTTTTCTGGTTTATATTTAGAGGGAAGCTGATACCTCCGGCAGCTCGCTCTAACACTAAAAGCAAACTTCTCTCCTGTTTCTCACTGGTTTCTACTGGGACCTGAGTTCCAGAGGGTGAGGGGTGGTGGGAGCCGTCTGAGAGATGGAGAGGAGGTGGGCTGAACACCCAGGAGCCCCTTTCCTGTGGAATTCCAACACCAGCAGCCAGCTGCTGGGAATGGACACTTAATTAATCTGGTTTTGCCCTCCTGATGCCCTTTGCAGGCAGCGGTGCCACCTGTGCCAAGGGGCTCTGGCTGGAGGCCAAACCCCACAGAGCCACCAAACACCCCCAAAACATTCCCGTCCCTCCTCATTCTCCCAAATTTTACTTTTCCCTCCTTTCCAGAGGACCTGGATGCTCAGGGCTGGGTCCCGGCTCAGCTTCCCCACCCCCGGGCTGGGGGATGCCCCATCCTGTGCCTCCCTCAGCACTTCTGCTCCGGTCTGGGGATGGCTCTTGGTATTTCTCTGCCTCGGGGAATGATATTGAATGGGCCTTATCTCTCCCGAGGAAATATCGATCCCGAGTTTTAATGGCTTCCCACTAACGAGCCACAATGAGTGTCATGGGCAGCGCTGCTGGAGCCGATAAAAACGGGAGTGCTCAGCCCCACAGCTCTGAAAAGGAGTTTCACCCCCACTCCAAGTCCGTTCCACGAGATAAAATAAAATAAAGAACGAAAAAGAAAGAGAAAGAAAGAAAGGCAGAAGATTTTGCTGCTCTTTTCACCCAGTAAGTCTGAGGACAGCTTTTCAATTTGTTCACTTTCTTTACAGCTCTGGATTTGCCACGGGGAGGGAGAGATGAGGGAAGGGGACAGGAGATTAAATGCATTCGTTTATTTTGGGAAAGTCACCCTAAAGGGGGAAAAATAATATTAAAAAAGAGGAGAAAAAAAAAAAAGTAGGAAAAAACCCTGACATCAGGGAGACAGGACTCAATTAAAGGAAGACCTTGAAATAGATGAGGCAGCAGCGCCGAGCAGGGTCCATCAGCCATCCCTGTCAGGCAGCCCCGGCTCCCGGAGGCTGTGTGGCAGCAAGATCCATCACCTGGGGAAATAACCGCGCTGCTTACATCTTCAGCAGCTCCCTGATCTACTGATAAACCCGTTAGGGGAAATAAATGGGTTCCTCCTGCCCGGACTGTCCGCATCAGGGATGCGATTTGCCATTTTACCCGGCCGCTGATAAGCGGAGGATCAGGAGGGAAAAGCTGCTTGAACGATTTGCTAATAAAGCCCCAGATAAGAGCGGAGCAGCAGCGTGAGCTCCCCGGGCTGGATTTCCAGCCGCGATCGCTGCTCCGGGCTGGCTCGGCAGGGCAGGGAGCTGCTGCAGGGGACATGGGATGGGATCCTGCGAGGGGACACCAGGGCAGGGACCACCCGCCCTCTCGCCACAGCCCCCGCTGCACTGCCAGGGGAAGGGTTTGATGCCATCGACATTCAAAACAGGGGAAAAAACCCCCCCAATCAACTCCAGAAAGTTCTGAGTGGAATTACTTTGAAGAAGAGTGAGGCTCAGGAATATAAATCGCCCCTGGCTTCATTTCTAGGTAAGGAAAATGGATTTCCAGAACAGTATCATTCTTTTGACACGCCTGTCCTGGTTTCAGAGCTGTCAGAGAACAGGTTAGGAAAAACATGCAAGACATTCCAGGAGGCTGGATGCCACCAGAGGTGCCATCAAAAGGTGCAACCCCCACCCCGAGGGGACCCCAGGGGCTCCCCACGCACCCACTGTGCCTGTAAAACAAACTGTCCCATCCAGCAGCATCGCGGGGTGCAGCTGACAGCTCGTTTCATTTTTGTTTGGGTTTATTCCTAGTTTTGACACCATTTCTCCCTCTTTTCCCCCTCCCAGCTGGGGATTTATTCTTTGCAATTAGCTGTGGGAATTAGAGCCTCTTTCATATGGCAGTGGCTCTGCTTCCCTTCAAATCTCTTTCATGCTCCTGCCTAATAAACTGTGAATTTGATGTTTGTGTCCTCAGATCTCCCCTCCAAACGGAAACGTGTCCTGGCCAGGGAGACCAGGCTGGAGACCTGCTCAGGAAAGAGCTTGGGAAGGCAGTGAGGGGCTCCAGGGATCACCAGGCACCTGCAGGGCAGAGAGAAGCATTTCCAGGTGATTCCAGCATTTCCTTCTCTTTTACACCAGCTCCTCCTGACACAGCAGCTCCACTCCTTGGTGCCACCTCCACATCAGGGTGCCACTATGCCCCTGGCACCACCCCTCCACACACATAACAAACATTTTCGTGCCAATTCTGCACCCAAAGCTGATGTTAACACCCAGCACCGGCATTCCCAAAACGCCCCAGCCCCCAGGTTGCCCCTACACGGGGTTTTACAGACCGAGGCATCCACGGAGGGGCTGCCCCAGCTCCACACCCAACATCCAGGGGTGACGATCCATCCCCAACGGGCCGAAGGAGCTGCTTTTCCCCAGGCAGCCCCTGAGCAGGGCTCGGTGCCCACTGATGGGGCAGAGACATGACAGGCAATAGCAGAGCCTCACTCAGCCCCATCACCCGAATTTACAGGCTGACTTGAGATCCAACAAGGTTCCAGACAGATCATTATTTCCCATGACAGCGGCGAAGGTGAGCCAGCCGCCTTTTATTTCAGCCTGGAGAAAAATGCTCCTGCCAGGGGATAATTGGGGCTCTCTGCAGTGGGAGGCAGCGCTGGGCTGCTGAAAGGTGAAGGCTATTTTAAAAGCAGCTGAGCAGAAACGGTGCAAAAAGCTGCCCAGGGAGCTGCTGTGTAGCAAGCGCTGCCTCACGAGGCATCCCGAGCCTCTTGGTCTTTAAAAACTTGCTTAGATCTCCTATAAAATCCGGTTTAATTTGGTCTTTACAACCCCGGGAGGTGAATTGCTGGTGGTTCCTGCTGGCAGACCCCCGTGCCTCTCCCAGGCCATCTCCTGCCCACCCAGCACTGGCAGGAGTCTGTGCCAGGGGATGCTTTGAGGCTGAGATGAAAGGTGCTGTGGAGAGGTGCCGCTGCTCAGCTCTGCGAAGACAGGCTTGTGCTGCTTTTATTTAGACACACGCTGGCTGCAAGACACAAAAATTACTTAATCAATCCTTCCCCTCGGCTGGCGTCACAGGCAGGATGGAGGCTGCCCACGCAATTCGGAGCTGAAGATGACAAATTGCTCTGGGATAACGGCAGGGGCTCATCCAGGGCAGGATGTGGCCGGGCTCACACGGGGGGTGCCCAGAGGACACAGCACCCCGTGTCTGAAGGAATGGGATTTTCCCCCAAAACCTGGCATAGGGAGGACAGGCTGGAGGTGCCAGGGGTGTGGCACAGCTCCAGTGAGCAGCTGGGTCACAGGGCAGACGTCCTGCCCTCGTCCTGCCACTGCTCTCCATCAGTCACCGGGAGCCAGAGGGGACAATCCCGCCAGGGACCCTGCAGTGACAGTGCCAGGCCAGGCTGCCACCCCACCAGCCCCCTCACCTGCCAGGCCAGGAGTGATTCCATGCAGGGAAGGGCTGAGAAGGCGTTTCCAGCCCCTGATTTTCCAGCCACGCGTTTTATGGGATGCAGGAATCTCCCTGTTCCACCTTCCAAACAGGAAAAACACCAAACACCTTCCAAACACCTTCAGGAGGGCTGAGCACAACCTTACAGCAACACCTTGCCCTGGTGAGCAACCCTACAAAAACAAACCAGGTCACTCCAGCCAGCACCAACCCAGCCCGGAGATGTGCCAGGAGGGGACACAGCAGCAGTGGGGAAAACTCCCCTAAAGCAAGAGGAACAGCACTGAGGAAAGTTGAAGAAGCAGAGTTCATGGAAGATGATTGCTTGGAGGTCTCCTCTTGCTGTGCTGGCAACATCTGGGGCACACCAGAGTCGAGATGTTGCTCTCTTCAGCTGCTCTGTCCTCGGTCAGTGCCCACCAGGAATTCCTTTTGGGTGCTGCAGCACATCCTCCCCTCTGCCCGCTCACCTGCATCCCGAGCAGCCCCCGTGCCCTCGCCACCACCTCCAACCACCCCTGGGGCCACGTTCAGCTCCGTGCATGGCCCAGCAGGGTGAAGAGCAGCCTGGAGGCTGGGAGATCACTTTGGGCACCCCTGCCCTGCCCAGGGACCAGCAGCCTTCCCAGGAGCCCACCCCAGCCCCTTCCCAGGCTGTCCAGCCCACACTGCCTCTGCCTGGGGGTACCAGGGGTGCAGCCCCCAGTGTGTCCATCTAACCCAGCCACTCTCCTTGTGCTTTGTTCTCCCCCAGCTCATCCACAACAGGCACCAGCATCCCCCCTGCCCCACCCCAGTGCATCTCTGCCCAAAAACTCCCACAGAAAGGCTGGGAGTGGATTCCCCTTTAATTTACCACTTGTCAGGGGGAGGGTTAAAAAAATCAATAAATAAAACAACTCAGGATGCTCGAAGAAGATGAAAACCCTGAAACTGCAGTCTGCTGGTGGCTTGTCCCATTGCCAGAGGAGCGGAAGGGCATCCCCAGCCCCCCTCTCCCCACCACCCCATCCCAGTGCCACCAGGTCCAGGTGGGTTCGGATGCGGTCGGACGATGCTCCTCGGGAAGAAAATGACTCCGAAGTTCAGGACACGGGCGTTCACGGTTGGCTGGTGGGTGAAACAACCCCCAGAGTCACCCGCCGGAGGGGACCTGTCCCAGCTCCTCGGCCGCCGCGGAGTTCTGAGGAGGAGGCGCTGCGTGGCCGTGTCACGGGCGCGGCGGCGCTGGCCCTGTCACAAGCAGTCCCTGCACAGGGCCACCTGTCCCCGGCGGAAGTCGCGGCAGGGGCAGAGGCGCCGGTACTTGGGGTTGTAGCCGGCGCAGCTGAAGAGCAGCGGCTCCTTCTGGAGGTAGCACTCGCGGACGTTCTCGGCCACCGCGGGGTACAGATGGTTCATCTCGAACTCCGTGCTCTCGCAGGCGATGCTGAGCCTGGGGAACGAGGCAAAGCTGGGTCAGGTCAGGTGAGGGGAGGTCACTGAAGGGTTTTTGTCTGTCCTGCGGAGGTTTCTTTGCTAAAGGTGGGGACAGATTTTTGCCGATCTGTTTGACGCCCCTTGGCTACACGTGGATGCTCAGCCCAGCACCCCACGCAGGAAGGGGTGACCCTGGCAACTCAACCCTGCAGCCCAGAGGTCGCCCCAGCCCACAGATGATCACCCACAAAACCCCGCCCAAATCTTAGGAGTTGGACTCGTTGATCCTTGTGGGTCCCTTCCAACTCGGGATGTTCAATGGCTCTTTCACGGCCCCTTGCTGACCAGCAGCTCTGCCCACTCTCCATGGGCACCTCCCACTGCAGATAACATTCCCTGGAAGGGACAGGGGATCAGTCAATGCCCACATGCTCCCTGTTAGCTGTGATTAGCCAGAAAACTGGGGTGGTGATGCCTTATCCCTGTTTTTAAAATCAGAGCCGAGCACGGTTAGAAAGGAAAAAGGGGTTTTTCCCTCAGTGTTTATTTCAAGGATTCCTGGTGCTCTCCGTCCAGGAGGAACACTCCGAACATGCACATCGAAATGCCCACCCTAGAATGCGCCAGGGATCCTTGAAATAAATATGAGGTAAAAACACCTTTTTCCTTTGTAACTGTGTTTGGCTCTGATTTTAAGAACGGGGATAAGGCATCGAGGGCATCAGCAAAAGCCCCGAGGAGCAGCAGAAACGCCCAGTGTGGATTTTAACATCCCTCCCCTCCCAGACGGAGCAGCAGCCCTGGCATCGCCCTCCCACCAACCCTTCTCAACTGACGAGTCCCTGAGCCAGCTCGTTTTAAGGTCTGGAGGAGGACGTGCAGGGGGAAAGAGTGAAACCCAGGCCCCAGCTCTAATTCATCATATAAAAGTGTCAGCGGGACGCGCGGCGCCTGCCTGACCAGCGCGACAGCACCGGCACCGCCGCATTTTAATTGCCCACAGAGCAGCACCGAGCGCCCTGGCAGATTTATACTCTATTAAAACTTCACTGCTGTGTGTTCAAAATGCAGTTTTATAGAGAGAGACATTAAAAAGGAGAGGAAGGGAGAGAGCATGCGGGGAGGTGGAGAGGAATGGGGTGGGAGAGAGGCAGAACCGTGCCTGGAAACGCTGTTGTTGTCTGCTGAAGAGTGAAGCTGGGCCCTGCCTGCACTGCCGTGGGCATGAAGGCTCATCAGTGGGATTTTGGTAGAGAGTGATGCCATGATGATTTTTTGCCTTTTCTTTTATAACCCTTTTATATACTTTTTCTATATTCTTAGTGCTTCTAGCCCCCATTCTTAGACCCAATATTTTGTGAAGCCCAGAGCCCGCAGCCCTTGGCAGGCTGGCAGTGAGGGGTCAGAGAGCCCCAGGCACCAAGGGCCTCTCCAGAACACATCCTGTACCCTGAGCTGNTCTAACTGTGTTTGGCTCTTCATTTTAACACCAGGGAAAGGCATCAGGGGCACAGGAGGAAAATGGGTGCAGGGGATGGGGGGAGCAAAGGGAACATCGTCTGGCTGGTGGCCCCCCATAACCTCCCTGAGAGGGCCCCAACTCACTGGAGAAACACCTCCTCCTTGTTGAGGAACCTGAAGAAGGTGGGCTCGCAGACCAGCCCGTGCTGCCGGCAGGTCTCCGTGCACGTGTGCTGGGGCTCTGACACCCACGCCTGCAGCGAGGCCACCGGGGGCCACGCCTGGGGCGCCCGCCCGGCGCTGGGGGACCACACCAGGTGGGTGGCGTTGGGGGACAGGGCCAGCGGGCTCGGAGGGCTTTGCATAGCAGGACTCTTGGTCTTGGGAGATGGAGGAAGAGATGACGTGGTGCAGAAATCCTGGTGGGAGAGAAGATAACGGGTCAGGTGTTAGTGGGGAAGGGAGGCTGCTGGTGAGACAGAAGGACACTTGGGATGATGACTTTGCTCATCAGGTAGAGGTCACCTGCATGCATGGATGGCATCTCCTGCTGTGGGGGTGAACCTCTTCTCTCACCTCTTCTCCCAGTGCTGCCTTATTCTCTGCAGCAGAAAGGCCTTGACCCAGCCCCAGCACCCCCAGGTGTCCTCCACCAACCCCCAGCACCTTTGGTCCATGACAAACCTCCCCCAGCCCCATCTCCTGGTGCTCTCTGCCATCAAGTCACTGTCTGAACAATGCCCGTGGAAGAGCAGGGATGTTCTCCAGGGAGAAGAGGGAAAGTTGGCCACCAGGACAGAGATGGTTCCCCAGGGAGGACAGGGATTCTCCCCAACCTGGTGCTGAATGTAGGCGTGGATCCGCTCCAGCATCCCCTCGCAGGTGTACTCGTAAGGCAGGTAAGGGTCCACCTGTGGAGGGCAAGAGAGAGCACAGGCAGCAGGTGGGAACAGCCTTGCCCTGCCCCTGAGACAGCAGCGCCTTGGGCACGGCTCTCCCACCCACCAAAACCCACAGCTCGTGTCTGTCCACCAAAACAAGCAAGAACCCTAAGGCTGGAAAAACCTCACAAGCCATAAAGTGCTAGAGAAAGAGAGAGTTCTTTGGGTTCGACTCATTGGTAAAAATGAAGCCACCCTGTTCCACTTCAGTCTCCCTTTTCTCCACTTTTAGTCAGTTATAAAACCAAATCAGTTTTCATCCAAGAGGTCACTTCAAAGTAAGGCATGAACTGTTCCAGCCCAAGAAACACTCTGCAGCTGCGGGCACGGGAGGAGCAATCTTGAAATACAGGGGAGGAGGCAGAACTGGAAAAGATGCCAAGCTAACCCAGAGCAAGAGCATCTCGGTGCTGCCCCAGCTCTGGTCTGGCATCCTCTGCTGCCCTGACCTCAGCACGGCTCTGCCCACTCAGAGAGGAAGGTCCAAGCTCTGACCCACAAAACTGGCCAGTGGAAAGGGCAGGGCTGGGACAGGCTGTGCACAAAAAGGGAAAAACATCTCCCCTTTCCCACTGCCCATGTCACTGGGGGTTTGCTGCCCAGGTGGCTCTGATGGGGTGGAAGCCGTCGTCTCTGCCAGCCCCAGGGGTTTGGTGATCCCTGCTGGCACTGGCTGGGATGGGGCAGGAGCTGGGGGAGCACTGGGATGGAGCAAACACTGGTGCCCATATCGATATCAGTGCTGTCACTGCCCCTCCACGTCCAGAAATGCTCTTTACACAGTCAGCAGTGCTCAAACCACGGGATATTTTCAGTGTGGTGCTCCTGGTCTCCAGGAGACTCTGCCTGCCCTCACTTCCCGACAGCTCCCTGTTCTGGGAGTCACCTCAGGTCCTGGCAGGGCAAACCCCCTCCTCTGCACTGTGGCTCAGCAGTGTCCCCACATGAGCTGGCACATGGAGTGGCACAGGTGCCAGGGCAGGCAGGAGCAGGCAGGAGCAGACAGGGACAGGCAGGGACAGGCAGGGACAGGCAGGGACAGGCAGGAACAGGTAGAAACAGGCTCCCTGCCCTCATCAGGACCAGTGCCTGACCATTTTCCCCAGGTCTGTAGTTATTTTCCCTGTGGGAAGAGCACTGCCACAAGGGCTGTGTCTGACACCCCCCTTCCCTCTGGAACAAATTAATTTTTAAGGACTTTTCTACCCTGGGAAGACATATTTTTCCACACTCCCTCATTTTTCCAGACAGATGTTACATGAGGTGCAGGAGGCTGGGGTATGGAAGGGGCCAGTCTGGGACCCCCTTTTTACCCTGTGTATCTCTGCAGAGCTTTATTCAGAAGGATTATAAGCAAAACCACCCAAAGATAATTAATCCAGAAAACACTGCTGCCTCTATTTTCTGAGCTCTGCACCTCCAAAATAGCTATTTCCTTTTGAAGTACCTGTCAAAACCCAGCTCAAAGGCTCAGTCTGCTGAGAACCTTCTAAGCATCTCCCTGCCATAAATATCCCACCTGAGATCCCTGCCAGGCTGGAAATCACAGCTGCTCCATCTAATTACAGATGTGCACGCTAATCAGGGCTGACACAGTGACAGGCACCGATCCTGCCTCTGAATTCCTGATGGGCTCTCAGTTAACTGGGGCAGAGTCCTCACAAAGCAAAGCTGCCCGTGCCCAAAACTCGGTGGTGCAGAGCCAGGCTGGGGCTGCCTGGCACCAGTCTGAGGGAGACAAACCACCCCTTGCTCAGCATCACCAGTGCTCAGTCTCATCTCACCACTGCTTTCTTGGGGGGCTTTTCCCAGGATCCCCTTTTGCCAGGCATAATGCAGTCCTAATTGCAGAAACAGCCTCGTTCCCCCAAAATGCTGCAGCACATCACAAAAAACCTCCTTGTGCCTGGACCTGTATCCAGAGGTGATGCTCCAGGTGCAATCCCACCTCTCCACAGGCTCCCAGGGGCCCTGTGGGGTCCGTGGGCATCAGGAGTGGGCTGGAGCCCACTGCAGCCCCTGCTCCTCCAGCCCCTCTCCCCTTCAGGGGGTCCCCCACAGGCTCTCACTTCCCTCTGCTCCCCTCTCCAGGTCTCGTTAGGATTCAGCTCGTGCAGTCAGGACTGAGAAAATGCCAATTTCGAGAAGATAATTGTTTAATTAAAATCTGACAGGCTCGGCCTCTTCTCCACAGCCTCGTGGTTAATGGCGCTCCTCACGTCGGGAGCTCAGGATGTCCCCAGAGCCCTGGGAGGGAGGAGGAGGAGGAGGAAGGGGGTTCTGAGGGGGGACCACTGCATCCCACTGCAGAACGATGCATGGGATGGCACGGGAGGGAATGGAGGGCTTGCTAAGATGGATTTTGCCATCCTTTCCCCAGGTGGGGAACACAGAGCCAGAGCCTCCCAATCCCAGTGCTCACTCCCAACAGGAAGTTACTGGTGTCCCACGGGGCTGTCCCCACGAGAGCCCTGGGTCTGGAGTCTCCAGCTGGAAGGGAGCACCAAGGCTCCTTCATCCAAAAGGAAAAGAAAGCAGAGGGGGAGGGAAATCTGAACGTCATCAGCCAAATAAGTAGAAAAAGAATGCAATTCTGTGCTGGCACGTAACAGCAGGCTGGAACATTTTAACCAGCTATTTTCACTGTGATGTTTAATGTGCCGCTCTTTCAGGCATAGTCTGAAATGTATAATTTTCCATTATAGTCCTGTATGTTTGACTTTAATATAATGAAGCCTTCTCCCTTCACTACACCAGAGTATTGGGTCTCTTAAATTGCTTCTGTGAGGACTGGTTTTGACGATGGGAAAAGCTGAAGGCCCAGAAAATGGTGGTGCTTGCAAACCTCTTTCCTTCTCCAGCCTCTAACCCCTGGATAACAGACAGATTCCATCACTGGGACAAGCCTCCAGCATCACCTTTCCCAGGGGGAAAAACCACTTGTCTCTCTGCCCCTGTCCCTGTGCCCAGATTTGATCTCTGGGATAGAAGGGTTTGGTGCCTTCCTGTTTTTAATTTTCCTTAGAAATAGGTCAGGGATGCACACCACCAGGGAAACCCAGCACTGCTCCGAGTGAGATGAATGGCAGAGACACAGCCTGCCAAAAACCTTCCCCAGCAGCTGGAGGGTGACCTGGAACGGGTGCCACCTCCAAAAGGACGAGAGAGGAGAGCACAAGGGCTGTTCTGGGGGGGAAAAACCACAGATTGCAAACCCAAGCCACGTCCCAGGCATGATTCAGCTCTGCCTCCAGAAGGAAGAAGTTTCTTTCAGGCAGAACTAGGTTGGGAGGGACGCAGGCTGCATCCCAACTGCTCTCCCTGCACAGAGCCAGCAGCCAGCCCCCAGCTCAGGAGCTCTGCCAGCCCAGCAGGAGCTGGGGGATGGCACAGCCTGCCCCGAGCTGCAGCCCTGGGTGGCACAGGAGAAACTGGGGTGCTGCAGTGGCACTGAAATATTGCTGACAATCAGCAAATCCTCCTCAGACCAGAGCAGGGTGAGCTTGTTGTCAGCTCGACCACAGCAGAATTACTGCCAGGTTCATGGGCCAGCTCCCAAATCCCCAGACAGGCTCCCAGCATCCCAGTTCCCAGTCCCTGGTCCCCAGCACAGCTTCCACCTGATGGCAGGCCCAGTTTTCCCACAGCATCCCATATTCCCCAAATTGTCTCACTGAGTCCTGGCCTAGAAGATGCAAAACATCTGTGGGATATGTGATTTTTTGGTCGTACAACAGGGGGAAATCCCCAAATAAAATAAATTTCAGGTTAGTTTTCAATTTCCAATGTTTTCACCCATCAAGGAGGGGGAAAATGTTGTGTTTCAGGTTCAATCTGTCTGAGTTGGTGAAGCAAAGGGAAATGCATCATTTCAGATCCAGCATTCCTTTCAATAAATTGGCAGGGTATTTCCAAACAAAGGCAGGCAGATGGGAAACAAAACCATAGTATTTCATTCCAGTAATTTTGAAACGAAATGTTTTGACAGGAAAAAAATAAATTGATGGTGGTTACTCTGAAACACAGACAAATTCATTAGATATTCCAATAACAGAACACCCCATTTTGCCTCAGGGGGGAAAAAGAAAGAGGAGTCAGTAAAATAATTTCTCCAAACTCCAGTAACTGGCTGGGAACACGAACACTAAATTGCCCAGCTACCATCTTTCTGCTGCTCCTCCTGCTAATGTCCTTGTTTTCAGTTCCTGCTGTAACAAACAGTATTTTAAAGACAAGATACCCAGGGACTCCTGGAGCCAAAGCCCATAATAAGGCTTTTAAACCTGTAAGGTAGGTCAATTTTTAGGCTTAATTGCCTTGACAGCATCTCTAATAAAGCAGACCTTTCTATTTTAAAGATAAAAAAGTAGGGGGGGGAAAAGAGGCTGCTGTAAGTTATTCAGACTCACTCCCTGCTCTGCTCTGGGAGGATTTACACAACTCTGTAAAACCCCAGAGAGGTGAGTTGTGGATTAACTCCTTGCTGGGAAGGAATCACTCCTCTCCAGAGTGACCCCGTGTCCCAATGCAAACGGGGCCTCAGTGACTGCAGTTGTTCATCTGAGGCAAATTTAGGACTTCCAGCAGCTGAGGGTAATTCCAGAGGCTGGGATGTTTTGTGGGAGGGGTCCACAGGGTGGGGGTTCTGATCCCAGAATGGGAATGGGGAGAAGAGCTGAGACAGGAGCTTGGTTTGGGGCAAAACAGGGACGGGCACAGCAGCAGCACACTCCAGTGAGTGCCCAGTTCTGGACACCAGCTCCTCCTGCCCAGTGCCCATCACGCCACCAAACCCTTCCCTAAAATGCTTTTTAGTTCTTTAATTTTTAACCAGACCATTAAGCACATAAATGACCTGGTGCACATCCAGTCAGCACTGCAGCAGCACAACACAGCTGCCCAGGAACCAGCACAGCCCTTTCCTCCATCCTCAATCTCACCATTCTTTAATTCTTTTAACACTACAGCAGCACCAGGCTCCATTATTTTGCTTCTTCTCTTCTGCAAAAACTGAAAATTTCCTCCTCTCTCCCAAAACAGCTCCCAGCCTCACGCCCACAGCAATTCCTTCACATCAGAGCTCTCTCCAGCCCAGATGGTGGAGGGTCAAGCTCTGACAGCTGGCCTGGCAACACAGCAGCAGGGATGTCATTATTTTTAATTTAATTCTAATCGAGATACGGGGATGAATGTGCAAAACAACAACTGTTTTCCTAAGTCAGGTTTGCTCAGTCTTTACAAGTTCACAGAGAAAATGAGAGTGAGGTGAAGAGCTGCAGTAATCACCCTCGAGGAGGTGAGACCCAGGGTGATGGCGTGGCCACGTTACCTCAGTCAGGTCCCAGACTGTCACAGGCACCCACCCCTGCAGCTTTTAATTCAGGAAAAGCAAGGATGCCCTTTCTCTGACCAGCATCACACCTGTGCCTCCCAAATCCCACCCAGCACCGTGAACCCTGAGCCCCACAGCCCCAGGCAGAGCCCTGGTTCCACAGCACATCCCCATCCTCGACAGACAGAGCATGGCTCATCCCAGGCGAAGCAAATTGCCAGCAAAATGGCTATCAGCACTTTGCTCCCCTCCAGGAAAACTGACTTTAATAATTTGGACAACTTGAAAGGCTCCTGCCACAGGGTGGAAGGTAAATATTCATGAGGAGCATTTCCAGAGGGGCACAGCAGGAGTGCTGCCTTCCCTGGGCTTCCCCCCTTCCTTACATCCCTCGCAGAGCTCCTGAGGTTATTCCTATCGATTTGCTCCATCCCAAGGTAAGATCAGTGAAATGGGGGAAAGGCAGGCGTGGAGGGCTGTGGCTCTCTGGGTTTACCTTGTATCACACCAGCTCCCAGAACTGGAGAGGAGCAACTGAGGATGCTGCACCTCCAGCAACCTCAGCCTCCTGCTCCCAAACCTTATCTCAGCCTCCCCTTGCTCCAGGGATTCCCAGGGGATCCCCCAAAGGCACAGCTCTGCCCTGGGGAAACACCTACGATGCTCAAGGTGGGAGCATGTGTGCTCCTGGGGCTGCAGGAAAGGACGAAAAAACCCAAAGGAAAAAATCCAAAGGAGAACGGAAGAAGGAAGAGAAATTCATGTCTGAAAAGGAGAGCCAGGCTCCAACATCTGCTGCTGCTGCCTGTCCAAGCCCAGCAGAGGGGAGGTCACCCCAAAACTGCTCCGAGCCGTACCTGTGTCCTCATGATGGTTTTGATGGCAGCCTCGAACTCCTCGGAGTTGTTGTAGTCAACAGTCCACACGTGGGGCTTCCCGATGAAGTCTTCAGCGTAGGGGTGTTGGGAGGACACCTGAAACACAGCGGTGCCAGCTGGATTTTGCAGTCCCTGCTGGGATGCTCACAGCTGGATGGCAGAGAGGAGCAGCAGCCTCACAGGCACAGTGGGGTTTGACCCACTGCTGGAGTGCTGGAAAAAGTTTTCCTCTGCACCCAGCTGCTCCCCAGCCTCGGGATGATGTGCTGAAATTCCCTCTGGGCTGGGATGCCCCATTCCCAACAACACTGAATTCCTTTGAAGCCTGGAATATCTCCATCTCTGGAACACGGGTACAATAATTTAACCTTGACCTGAGCCATTCTGTGGGTCTGGATGGTAAAAACGCACCAAAGCAGGAAAGGTGTGTGCAGGCACCACATCTCCCAGGTTTGCCAGCTCTAGGAACAAGGCAGGGAGAAAATTCACTGCCACTGAAGGCTGGGAAAGCCCGGCACTGGGAGAAATCAGTGCTGGAAGCTGCATCCCCCTGATGCCACAGGCAGCCCCCACACTGGTACTCCACAGGTCCTGACACCCTTGCTTTTCCCTGGGCTGCCCACCCAGCTGATTTTTGGGGATCTACCTCTTCTCTTTTCAGCCCTGAGCTGCCTTTTTAGCCCTGATCTCCTCTGGGAAGGGAAGAGAGAGGATGCTGAGCAGAAAAGTTGTTTTGGGGCACCACAGAACATCGCAGAGGGGCCTGAACCCCTGCCAGCTGGAGGAGAAGAGCTGTGTGGTTTATCCTCCTCCTTGCTGTCCTTCCTCATTTCCTTCCCGGCAGATTGATCGCCTCTTTCCCCTCCGGCACAAAAACACCCCGAGGCATTTCACAGCCCTCGCCCCCGGCTGCCACCCCGGCTCCAGGCTGAAGCACAGCCACAGCCCCACCCGCAGGGGTGTCAACACCTAATTCGGGGGTGCGTGGGGCAGACAGGGGGTGCAAGGACAGCCCAGTCCAGCTGCACAGTCCCCCAGCTCGCTCCCTGCTCGGGGAGGGAACCTTGCACCGCATTATCCACTTTATTAATAATAAAAGAGGCAATTTTCTCAAGCCTTTAACTTTTAAAGAGTTCCTGCTCTACTTAGATTGAATTCCCAGCGATGGGCAAGCCTGGGAGGGGTTTCATAGCCCTGCCCCACTGTGCAGATCCTGGTGTCCCTCTGGGTGGACAAAGGGGTGAGCAGGGGAGCATCACCCCGGGTTGGGAGCAGGGTGTGGAGGGGATGTGGATTTGGACTGCTGGGGAAGGAGCTGGGGGTCTGCAGAAGGAAACCCCCAACCTTGGAAACCCCAAACCTACAGCAGATCCCCGTTGCATCCAAGCAAATCCCCCAACTGCAGAGATCCACAGGGGAAATCTCGCGTTACAAAAAAGCAACCTCAGCGTGGCAGCTGCTCTTCCCCAGGCTGGCCCAAGCCCTGGTGTTAACGGGGTGGGCTCCAGGCAGCCCCCCCAGCTCACTTGCCTCTCTGGAGGTGGGTTTCCCGCGGAAGAACTCGTGGTTGAGGGAGCTGTGGGGCGGGTTGAAGCGCGCCTGCAGGAAAACGCAGCCGTTGGCGATGGCCTCCAGCGGGGCCGGGCCCTCGTAGGGGAACCCAAAGCCTATGAAGAGCTGCAAGGCAGAAACCCAGCGCTGGTGAGTGATTTTCCCCACAGGGAAACCTCCCAGATAACCCACCAGCATCCCCTCTCTGCTGCTCTGCTCCCGCACACTGAGCCTCTAACGGGGGTTCAACAAACCATGCTCAAAATTCCCCCTTTTCCATGGATCACAGCCCACTTTGGAGGGCCATGGGGTGTCCAGGAGCTGCAAGTTCCCCCCTGGTGCTTACAACCATCACTCTGGCCCTGCATGGGCAACATTGCTTTGCCAAAGCTGTTTGGGCTGGTAAATCAGGAATATTTCCCCCAGGCACCAGCTGAAGGCAGCAGGGATGCGCCCACACCCACACACTCCAAGAATCCTGTTTATTTTTATCACAGCTGTAAGGTGAAAAGAAAAAAAAAAAACAACCCACCCCACTTAACAATAAATGAATTAATGAGAAAACTTCGTGCTCTGCTTGTGGACAGCGTGCAAAGGAGAAACTCATCAGGCACGTCTTGGTGTGAAATGTGCTCTGCTCGGTTCCTGCCTAATTATCCCGGCTGAGAGGCTCGTGGTTAATTATCCCAGCTGGGAGTGCCTGCAAGCCTGGGAGGGGCACAGGTAATGTGGGATGGGGTCCTGGGATGCCCTCACCCACCTTTGCCTTCCTCAGCAGCTGCTGGAACTCGTGCTGGGGCAGCAGCCCGTGGTTCTTCACGAACGCCGGCACCTCGGGTGGCCTCTGTGTCTCGTAATAAACCGTGCCATGGATCTCCATGTACTTGTTGAGGATGGCCAGGAACTTCTCCTTGCCCTGGGGAGGAAGGCAGAGGTGTGAACTACACCAAAGGATGGGCCTGACCTCCCTGCCATGGTTATGGGGGGGGTTTAACCCTCAAACTGCAGTCCCAGAGCACCTGCAGAGCCACAGCAGTGCAAAATCCCCACCCTCCCCTCCTCATTCCTTGGAAACACATCCTGGACTGCCCCAGGCTCCTGGACAGCCTGGATGGCTGCAGGATCCATCACTCTGATCACCAAGTTCCTGCCCTCTCTGTCCCTTCCAAGGGTAACTTCCACTCTGGAGCTGCTGAATTAGAGGGTTCAGAGGGAAGTCTGCTAAGACCAGAGCTTGCTAATAGCCTCTCATTCCAAGTAACAAGTTCCAAGGATTTTCTCATTCAGATTTAATCCTGTTTCACTACCTGGAAAATGAAAGGGGTCATCAATTTTCTTCTCTTGGAGGCTTCCCTCCTTTTGCTCCAAAGCAGCCTTTCATTTTAACGATTTCTCTGCTGCAGAATTTTTTTTGCTTGAAAAAACCACAAGGGGCCCATCCTTTGGATGCTGGGTTTTCCAGTGCTGCAACAGCCCCCAAAGAGCAAAGACCAGGGGGAATAAGGCGTCATAAACAGGGAGTTTGAGAAACCTCTGTTGCCTTAAAGCCTCCTCAAACGCTGTATTTCTGCCCTCAGCCATGGAGCCCTAGAGTTCTCTAAGGCTTTCCCAGCTTATTAAAACTTCAGCTGCTATTGTGAGCCAGAGGCGAGAAGTTCAGAGGGGTAAGAAATGAGAAACAAAGGGAAGGGAGGTTTAATGAAATGTTTCTAAATGTCAAAAACATTCTGCTCTGGAGAGGGTGTTTGGTCCGAGGCTGGTAAATAAGCACCTGGCTCCAGAAGATGGAGGTTTTCTTTGACTTTCTAGACTTCAAAATCACTCAAAATAAGGAAAAAAACCCCTCTATTCCCATTTTTATTCCGTGGAGTGGCACAAGATGGGAAGCAAAGGCCAGGCAGCCTGGCCTCAAGGAACCAGCAGGGCCCAGCCCCAGCCTCTCCACCCAGGAATAAATGACCCCAAAAACACAGTTTGGGGAAAACTGATGTTGTTTGTGAGTTCTGACTCAAACCAGCAAATGCCTGGAGCACCCGGGGTGGAGGGAAATGTCTGTTCTGAGGTTTTAACTCTCTTTAGTGCCTTCCCAAACTACCCTAACTGAGCTCCAAGGAAACTTCTGGATAAGAAAGGGCAGGGGAATGGCAGAAAAAATAAGACAAGATGTTACAGCTCTCCTAAAATGAGATTTAGTGGGTTTCAGCAGGGCTTTTAGGGAGCCCTGGAGTCAGGGGGAATTTGCTCTCAGACCTGGGGAGTGATGGAAAACCCACAGACACCAGCAAAGAGGAGCTGGCCTGGCTGGGTCCTGGCTCACCACGAGCATCCTTGCTAATTAGCGGCTGCTAATCAGGAAAGCTGGGAAGGGGAGGAGGTACAGCCCCCACTGCATCAACCCACATCAACCCCGGCAGCTCCAGAGGACAGAGCCCACGTCAAGGCAAAGTCAAGTCCAACAAAAACCTTTTCTCTCCCCAGAAGAGGCGCAGAGGCAAAGCCCAGCAGCAGCTGGTGGGGTACAGTACCTGCAACTGGAGCAGCCCCAGGCGGTGCACAGAGGGAAAAACAGAAATAAATCAAAAGACAATGAGAATTAGCTCCTTTTGGCAGCCCTGGAAGGAAAAGCAGCTTGCTAGCTCTGGGTGAGATGGGGGGAGCGTGCACAGCCCCTCTGGAGATGCAGGGGGATGTTTTGGGGGGTTGGCAGGGCTGTCCCCATGCAGTGACCCACCCCTCTCCCCCAGGTGTTCCAGGCTGGGGGAGCACAGTCCCTTTTCAGAGTGCTTGAAAGCAGAGACAAACTATCCCCATCATAATGCAGCAATCACTGCAATTAATTAACAGCAATCATTATAATTAATTACATAAAATCATCGATATGAGATCCTCAGAGCCTGCTGGGAGGAAGCACCACCCAGAGCAAGGAGCAGGGAATGGTGTCCCACCAGCCTCTCCCTGTTTGCTCAGAGGCTCTGGATGTGCCACATCACTCCCCCAGGAAGGGGACAAGGATGTTCCACCACAAACACACCCAGATCTGTCCCTCTGGGGTAAGAGCCAGAGCCTGGGGCTGCCTCCCAGCTCTGCCCCTGCCTGCCTGGCTGGTCCCCAGAGCCCAAGGACACCCACCTTCCAGATGCTGGCCTCCTTGCCATACACCACGGCCATGCTGCTCACTTTGTTGGCCTTGATGAGCTGCCTCTCGGTCTGGTTGAGCTCCTCCGACACGAAGCCCATGAAGGAGTTGTCAGGGGTGTGAGCTGTGGGCATCAAGGGGAGGAGACACGTGGCTGGACAGATGTTTTTTGGGATGTCTCCAGGGTTGGGGATACAGCCTGAGATGAGCCCGGCTCCAGAGCCTTGCTGGAGCGTGGAGGAAAATGGGGCTCAGGCAGCTCAGGAAATCCAGGCTTCAGAACCCACTCGGGCAGCTCTTCACAGAGTGAAGCGTTTTTAAGGCTGCCTGAGGGGGTTTATCCAGCCAGGAACAAGGAACACTTGAGTGACCCAGCAGGCAGTGGGACACTGGGCTCCTTTCAGACAGGCACATCTCCCATCCATGCCACGGGCAAATCCCGATCCCCGAGCCGCTCTCACCTTCAGAATCCCAGCTGAAACCAAACCAGGCTCTGCAACCAAAACCACCCCATCTGGAAGCTGCTGGCCGTGCCCTGACTGTGCTGGACCAGGGGAAGGAGCCTGCTCTCTCTCCCTGGATCATCCTGCAGCCCAGCAGGAGCTCCTTGCGGGCAGGGCAAGCAGGAGCGGAGCCGGGGAGGACAACACTGCCCGAGCATCACCTGGCGGAGATCTGAGAGCCCCAGAAGCACCCTGGCAGTCTCAGAAGCAGCCTGGCAGTCTCAGAAGCACCCTGGCAGGCCCCCACTTACGGAACATGGTCATGAACTGGGCGGGCTGCAGGTTCCAGTAGCCCCAGTTGGTGCGGTAGCCGCGCAGCGTGGCGTACTCCTCGTGGTTGTAGGCTGGCTCCGTCCCAAAGGTGTCGATGACCCGGACACGGCACCTGCAGAGCAGACACTGCCTGAGGACATCTGCTGTCCCCAGGAACCTCGTCCCTCCTCTGCACCCCCAGCAGAGGCTGTAGGAGCACCCCGAGGAGCTCTTCCCAACACTGCTGCCTCCTCGCAGGATAATTTCCCCTTGCAGGACCCTCAGCTGTTGCCCTGATTTCTGCAGTCTTTCTATGTGTTCATTCTTTGATAAAGTTTCTCAGACACTTTCTGTAACATAGTCACGTTTTGTTAACTGTACTCTATTGTTTTTCATGCTTTCTCCGGGGTGGAGAATGTTTGATGGACTGTTCTGTTAACCAGTGTGGATGGAAGAGGTGGTAACCTCATCCTCCAATCCATGGTCATTCCTAGAAACATCTATATATGAAAAGAATGAACAGCCAGGTCTCTTTCCTGGCCTGGCAGTGAGCAGAAAGGATTCAAGTTTGGAGTGCTTCGTGTCCTAGAGCATCATGTGGAACAAAACATGACTATGTTTACAGAAAGTGTGTGAGAAACTTTATTAAAGAATGAACACAGAGAAAGACTGCAGAAGTCAGGGCAACACTCAGCTTCCCGACAGCTGTGAGAAGGATGAACCTCCCCAAGGCTTATTAATGCTTTTCCCAATATGCTGGGAATGCTGAGGCAGGCACTACCAGCACGAGGCTGAGGAGAGAAGAGGAACAACAGGCAAGGGAAGAGCAAAACAAGCTGAATGCAAGAGCAAATGCATTTATAATAAAAGCAATAACACAGCTTGTCATTTTTCTCTCTAATAAAATTGTGTAGGATAGTGGAAGAGATGGGAAAAAACATAATAAATAGCAGGTCTATCAGCACTAAATTAAATCGCAGATTTTCCTGGCTGGTGATGTACCAGAGGAAGATGACATTTGTCTTGATGCTCAAGGAGCCAGGGATGGGGCTCCTTACAAATTTCCAAGGCTCACACTCCCCTCTGTGGTGTGCCCACCCCTGGCTGCAGGAGTGGGATGGAAGCACACACACACTGCAGGGACCTGTAGGGTTTGGTCTTTCCCCAACTCACTCTCTTCTAATGAGGTTTTATTCTAAATATGTGAGACCCCAAGGTCTGCAGAATGCCTCATGCTGTGGCAGGAGGGGACACAGCAAGGCACCAGCCAGGCAAAAATCAAAGGTAAAATCAAAGGGTCTGTCTCCTTGGATTGGGGGGGGCTATCCCTCAAGGTCATTAGCATTAGTCTTTGCTTGCTAATTAATGAAATGGAGAAGAAGAGCAGGCAGTGGCTTTGCTTACCTGTATTTCTTAAAGGAGAGCCCCATGTGCTGCTTCATCTGCTGGAGGCCGTGGTAGTCGGTGTAAATCAGGTCGAAAGGCAGAGGACTGGTCAGGGGGCAGTTCCCCCGCCCTGGAGGCACCCCTAAGTGGCTGGGGACAAGCAGGAGGGATCAGCCCCCAGCACCACCAAAGCCCTGCACCACAAACACCCCTTTCCCTGCTGGGCGTTGAGCAGGAGCCACCCCAGAGCTCCTCTTTGATGCAGGGGGAGGCAGATGGTTCTCCTCACCCCAGTTTTTGTTTCCCAGGCCAAAGATCTGGAGAGTCCTGGTCCCTCTCCATCTTTGCACCTGCTCCAGCTGAGCTCCTGCTCCTCCCACATGGGCTGTGAGACACAGCATTCCCACCAGGCACCACCAGCTCGGCATCCCAGTCACCACACACCCTCCCCTGGACCTCTCTTGTTGAAGAAACCAGATTTCGTTTACTTTCACTGCAGTCACACCAGTGACAGACTTGTAAAGCCACATCTTTCCTCTCCTCTCTGCCTGCAAGGCTCCCAGCTGAGCCTCACCCTCGCTGTTCCCAGCTCCATATCCCTCCCAGCACACCCCGGAATGTTTCTCTTATTCCAGTCCTGACCCACCACATCCCAGAGCACTCTCAGCTTCCTCTTGACTCTGCTGGCACTGCCTGTCCTTGGATGTTGGGCACATTTCATTCGTATTTCTCACTTTTGATCCCGTTTATGAAATAATCCCATAAAACGGGGGCAGCTGGGCCCTGGGTCTCACTCAGGGGGTTTCCAGCCAGTTCCTCACAAACAGCCACACTCGGCCCCTCTTCCCTCCTCCAGTGGATAAAATGTGTTATGAAAATCCAGATAAACTCGCCTGACTGCAATCTCTTTATCCAGACCATCAGTTACCTCGCTGCCAGGGTGAGATGTGATTAATCCAGCAAGATACAGGGCTGGCAAACCTGTAGTGTGTCTCCTTCCATTTCCAATTACCTCTGTGAACTGATGAATCCCTCTCTCCCCAAAGCTGTTCCACCAAGTGTACCACTGATGTCAGCCTGACAGCCCATCTGCTTGTCTGGACCATGTTTCCTCCTCAGAAAAAAAAAACCTGTGACACCTTCCATCTTCAGCAGGTTTCTCAAAAATCCATGTTACTTGTACTTGTGATTTCCCAGTGCCAGTTCGCTCAGAGGCTGATTCACTCCTCAGTTTTAATGCTCTTGTATTTTGTTTTTCCTCCTAAAGATGACAATTCCTCATCTTCATAACTCCACTCACACCCAGAAAGCAACAGCATCCTCGTGGAAAACCAAACTGCTGAGCTGATTTGGTCCACCCAGGCTGTCTCACTCCCACCACGCAGTTGTCCCGTTTCGTTCTCAGTCCTTCCAACAGGGCTGAGGAATTCCTGTTTTATTTCACAAGTCTGAGCTCAGACTCTGTGCAATCTCACCCTTAGCTCCTGCCTGCCAGGACGTCTGTCTTTGTTTTCTTCTGGGCTCTTCACTTACCCCGAGCCCTTGTTTGGAGACGGGAATTTATCCCAGCCGTGCCTGTAGGTATTTTTTCTTCTTAAAGGAATAAAAATTCTGGTCAGGTTGTGCACTCCCAGGCTTTGAATCTTTCCCTCTCTGTGACCTCTCTTAGTGGTTCTCTTAATTTCTCCACATTTTCCCTTCTGAACCTGAGAATCCCCTTTCCAGCCCTGCCTGGGGTTTAACTGTTGTTCAGCTGAAGCTCGAATGGACCCCCAGCCCCAGGGTCCATCCCCTGAGGAGCACTTCTGTAAGGTCCTCACCCCTTGCTGAGCCCTTCAGCATTTCATCTATCAATCCCATGGCTGTTTCCAGAGGAAATCAATGGCTTTCCCATCCAGGGACACAATTATCACAAGGATTTGCTCCCTCACGGACATCAGAAGGGGCCACACAGAGCCAGGAATTTGTTGGCCATAAGAAATGTGATAAAGGGCTCTTGGTCTGCCCCTGGCCACACCTCCCTCTTCCTCTGAACCTGATCTGGTGGAAGATGCCCCTGCTCATTGCAGGGGTTTGGACCAGAAGACCTTCAGAAGGTCCCTCTGCACTCAGACTTTTCTATGATTCTGACGTGGTTCCAAGCCCTTGAGCACTGAGCACCAAGATCCTTCTCCCAGCCCCATCCCAACCTGACACCACTGAAGGGTCACCCCAAACTCCTGACCATGCCAGGGGCTCCACAAAATGTGTAAATGTAGAACAACCTCGCTGGCCAAAGCCAGGAAAAGCAGAGAATTTCAATTTAAGACAAAGAGCTGCTTTTGCAGCTGCTTCATTGCTCTTGTCACAAGGAATCTCAGCAGCAGCTCAGGGCAGCCTGGCCGGGGACGCCGCGGGGGGAACAGGTTGCAGTTTTGTCACTTTTATGCACAATTTTACACGACAGGACTGATTGGGAAGATGGCAGGAATAGAAAGGCTCTCACCTCCCACAGCCACCTCGGTACAATAAATAGGGCACCGAGGAGACTCAACCTCCTGGGAAGGCTGAAGGGGAATTTTTAAACCAGGGATTTTGTAGAGGTGGAATTCTAAACATCACATTTGCTCACACAGTGCTGCTTTTTCCTCATTCACCAGCCAAACAGTGATTTACACCAACCTGCACTGTGGTGGAACCGATCCATAAACCTTGTATTTAACTAAAAATCCCCAAACCATTACACTGTGCTTGCAGCACACACCGTCCTCTAGCTGCTACGTGTCACACAAGCCACTGCACTACAAAATAATCTGTAATTTAAGGAAGCCCTAACCAAGCTTGACGAGGGGCTGCAGGAGGCAGCAATTAGTGTAACTCATACTGAAGCCTCCAGAAAACTTCTCACCAGTTGGGGAGAGCAGGTCTGACTCTCCCAGCTCCCATCAGCACCACAATCTGCCACACATCCCCTCTCCAGGTGCTCAGGATCTGCCACATCCATTTATACTCCCTGTGCCATGGCTGCATGGCTGGAACAGCTCTGAGAGCAGGAGCAGTGGCTTTGAGCAGAACATCTCTTCATTTATCCCCCTTATCCTCCCTAAACACTTTATAACCACTGATTTTATTATTCCACTCATGCAAATCCAGTCTGCACCTCTTAGATGGGGGGGGTGAATTTTTTTTTTTTTTATTCCTCCTTATTTAAACATTCTTTATGCAGGCTTTCATCATTTGCCAGTTAAGTCAACTAATTTTCTACTAAACCCAATTTCACTCATGGTTGGAGTGCAATTTCCCTGATTTTTCCTCGTGCCATGTACTATTAATGGCGCTTGAAATTACGCAAATAAAACTGATGAGCGCAAACGCCGCCTCCGCCGCCAGCCCGGCCGGGGATCTGCTCTGGAATCACCCGACCCCAGCTCCTGGGGGAACCTCCCAGACCAGAGCAGCCACGTGTGGTGACCAGCTCAGCACCTCTGGCTGGTGTGAATGGGGCGATCCCATCCCACAGCCCGATTTGAGCCCTCGCTCCTCTCCGGGAGGGAGCAGCCCAAGCAGCTCCGATCCAAGTGGATGCCGAGCTCGCCTCTCCGCCAGCTGCCTCCACCAGCTGTGCCTACTCCAGAATAAATCTCCAGCAGCTTCTTGTCCCGCTATTTTCCTCTTAGAGGTACTTTAATCAGCCAGGGGACCGTTCCCTCAGTGCAGGCGCTCTGGAGTCAGATGACTGCGGGGTTATCTTTACATCCCATTGACCTATTTTCAAATTAACCCAACGTTTCTTTCCATGTTATCACTCCTGGTGCTGAGAAGTCTGGCACTAAATGGATCTTGTGGGTATCTCCTGGCAGGCTGGGCCAATATTCTGTATTATGTTTAATTGCATCTTCTCTGCCCGCATCTGCTGCCATCAGCAAGGCTGAGAACAGAGCAGGGCTCCTGTCATCGCTGCTCCCTCGCCTTCTGCAAGTCTGCAAGAGCCCAGCAGGCACAGGGATGTTGTGATCCAGGGATGAAAGGTGCCAGAGCCAGGCCTTAGCAGCTCCCAGGGGTCTGTGACAACCCCATCACAACAAACAAGTGCAAATCGAAGCCCAGGAGATGAACATCCTACTGCCTGCCCTCTGCTCCCAGCTCTTCACCTGCTGGAACAAACTAGAAATAAGGATTTCCAAGCAATTTCAGCATGACTTCTAAGCCACCTGCAATGGTTTCACTTTTGCAAGGTGCACCTGGACTGTTTCTCCGGCTCATCAATGATCTTGTATGACACAGCCCTACCCATCCAGGGGGGAAGTTCAGCAATCCATTTATTTATTTCCAAGACCTGGAGATGCACAGGAGGGTGCCAAAACAAACACTTCTTTCTGGTCACCAATTCAGCAAATAATGAAGAAACTTCCCAGGAAAGGAGAAATAAATACTTGGATTCCTTCAGGGAGCAGCAGAAATGGAGCACTCACGTGCTGGTGGTGCCTGGGACAGAAGGGCTGTTCTCCTGCCATCCCAGATGCTCCAGCAGCTCCAAAAAAAAGGGAAGAAATCCTTCCCTGTGAGGGTGGGGAGGCCCTGGCAGAGGCTGCCCAGAGAAGCTGTGGTGCCCCATCCCTGGGAGTGTCCAAGGCCAGGTTGGACTCGAGCACTGGGAGCACCTGATGCTCACTAAAGGCTGAAGGTTCCTCCCCACCAGTGCAGAGCTGATCAATCCCAAAGCCTCTCCATGCAGCTCCACCAGGATCACACGGAACCGGTCACTTCTGGCTGTTTCCACAAGCAGTTCCTGTCTCTCCCACACAACAGCAGGACTGGTTTTGCCAGCTGGCAAAGGGAGGGAAGCCAGAGCCTGGGCATGGCGCAGGTTTTCGTGAGAACAGATGCAAGACAGAGAGATGGCTTTTATCTGCCAGGAGATAATTAGAAATGTGCTTTCTGGACATCGTGTTTCCATCTGAACAGCCCTTTTTGCAGCCTGGGCACACCTTGGTGGGCATGGAAAGTGCAGAGAAATCTCACTGTGTGCCAGGCACTGGGAGGAGAGTGGGGGCAGTGGGAGCAGAGCCTGTCCCACCACAGCTCCGAGGTTCCACTGATGCCAGAATGATTTTTTGCCTTTTCTTTTAGACCTCTTTTGTATGCCTTTGTTGCCTTTTGTATTCTTGGTGTTTCTTTTTAGCCTACATTCCTAGACTTCATGTTTTGTTGAGTTGGGAGACTGAACATCTTGAAGGCCTCAGACCCCAAGGTCCTCTCTGGACACATTTTGTAAACTCAAAGATGGGTCTGGCCAGGGGAGGGTTCCTGGGGAGGGGGGTTCACTCGGCCTCACTCACTGGGGAATCTTTGATAGATGTGCTCATTTGTAACACCTATAATTCTATACCCAATCCATCGTGGGTGTGCATTTGGGGTGGGCATTTCCATGTGCATGTTCAGAGTGTTCCACCTGCATGGAGTGCACCAGGGATCCTTGAAATAAATACCCAGGGAAAAACCCCTTTTCCCTTCTAACCGTGCTCGGCTCTGATTTTAAGAACAGGGATAAGGCATCACCACCCCAGCACAGGGAGGGTGGCTCAGCACCCAAACCCCACCCTGGCCACAGCAGGGAAAGGGCTGCCAGCACGGGATCCAGGCACGTGCTTCAAACCCAGTGCTTTGCCAGGACTGGAATTAAGAGTCCAGAACTTGACACAGGAGCAATTAAGCTCCGGGAACACTTTGTAAAGCCCTGACCCCACGAGGCATCAAATCCCATTTTCTTCGACTTTCTGTCCTGCTTTATGAGCAGTTAATTTCGAGGGGACCGTTGTGAAAAGCACCTTTCAGTGTCACTGAGATCGATGCTGCCCAGCAGCTCATGGCTCTGCAGCTCCTTGTGCCCCAGCCTCTCCCTCAGCCCCAGAAAAGCAGCTGGACATGCCAAGATGACCACTCCCATGGCTTCAGGATGAGGGTAGGAGCTGGAGCTTCCAGGAGTGACCGTTTTGTTGCTTCTCCCAGGGAAAAAGGCTGAGAGGATCCTTCCTGCCTCACCCCAGGGCACAGGTGCTCCAGAGGAAAAGCCTGGGTTTATTAAAGCTTTTTTTGCCAGCACAGCCATTGCTCCGAAGTGCTGCTTGTAATTTTCCAGCATCTCCTCATGAGCTGCCTCATTAACAACCCAACTCAGAGCTTTCAGGCACTTCCCACTCCTCCCCTAGCAAGCAAGCAAGCAACACCAGCACTGGCCTGGATTCTCACCTCCCTGGAAGCACTTTTGGGCTACCAACACAGCACAAGGGGTCTTCAACAAGAATCAAGTGTTGGCGTTCAGATTTGGGACGTTTCTTCCCTCCCCGCTTCAAGACAAGGCTCAAAAAGCTGCTGGCTGCCCACCCAGCACAAATCTCAGAGAGAAAACAGCTCCTGGCTCCCTGCTCCAGCTCGGTGGTTTGTTTTCCTCCTGGGAAGAGGCACATGGAAGCACGGAGTGGTTTGGGTCCAAAGGGAACAGATAACCCCGTGTTTCACCCCTTGCCTCTCCAGAGGCACCAGAAGCAGCTCACACATTCACCAGGAGTTCAAAGGAGAACAAACACCTGCACTTAGTTCAACTGCAGGAGGAAAAATAGCCCCTGGTAGGACTCGGCAGTGGAATTCACAGATCTCTAAAGTCTATAGTGGGTAAAAGATAACCCAAATAAACCTGGAGAACCAGGGCTGAGCTCCAGGGCTGGGATCTCAGACCTCTCATGGACATTCAGGCAGTGCCAAGGTGAAGCCTGCAGATTCCCAGAGCTCCTTATCTTTGTTCCAGGTTAGCACTGATCCCTAAACCAGAGGAAGAACCCTTTGACACCCCTGCCCTTCACTGCTGGGCAGGGAGAGGTGCCCAGCACACACGGTCACACTCCCAACCTGTTGTCACCCCCAGCCCTCCATCACCAGCTTTTTTGGCCAGGGCCTTACTTCTCCTCCTTCATTTTCCTGACCCTCAGCATCCCAGGCCCAATCCAGACCACCTCCAGGCATGCTGCATTGCAATCAATACAGATGCTAATCATGAACAGCTCTCAGATAACCACTGGCTGAAGTGTATGCAGGCAAATCTTCCAGTGATCCCTTGCCAATGATCAATACGTGCAGAAAAATCAGCTCAGAAATTTGAAGAGACAAAAAAAAAAAAAAAAAACCAAGAAAAAACAACAAACCAGGAGAGAGGTTAATCTGTGCTGAATAATTTATGGGCTCCAGTGAAGGCTTTGCTGGGCAGGAGCAGCTACAGCTCCCAGCCATGAAAGGAGCAGGGGTTGCCAAAGAAAAACACACAAGGATGGATTCAACGTTTCACACTGATGGAGCAAAATATCCCCAAACCCACCCCACAGCGGTGCCTGCACAGCTGCAAGGTCAGCAAGAGACACCCAGGATGGGAGAGGACAAATTCAGGCCCAGTCCAGAGAGGGACAAAGCTTTGCTGCTCCAGGAGGGTGCAGGGGGCAGGAGGGATAAGGAATGGAGTGCCTGGGCTGCCCCTTCCCCAGTGACACGGATTTAGCTCTGCTGCATCCCTGCAGCCCAGCTCCAGCCCTTTGTGCATCCCTGGCTCTCTGCACCCCTGCCCAAAGCTGTGGCTACAGGTAAAACCCTCTCCAGGCTTTAAGGAAGAGCCCAAGATTAACTATTAGCACAACTCGGGACTAATTACACACGTTCTGCTAAGCCTCCCAGTCGCTCCTGGTGAGGCAAAAGCTTTTCCCAGCACTCCTTAGAGCCTCCAGCCCAGCAGCAGGGATGATGCTGAGAGATCTGGACCAGGACTGCTGGCACCACTCTGTCTATCCCTGGGGCAGAACCTCTGCCCCCCTCGTGACACCCACACAGGAGGGTGCCACTGTCCCCAAAGGGACAGAGGGGACGTGGCTCCAGCCCCAGGTCCCCTCAGCTCGCCCCAGCCCATCAATGTGAAAGTGAGCACTCGATGTGGGTGTCCAGCATTTAAAACATCACCAAAGCCAGGCTGAGGACACGTGCTCGGGGAGCTGGGGACACTTTCTGGGACACACAGAAGGGCAAGATGTGCAGCCCCAGCCTGGCTCGATCACCTCCCGTCTCAGCTACAAAGGGGAAGGGACAGAGCTGCCGTTCCCAGGCATCCCGAGGGACACATCCAAATCCACCTCAGAAGAGGAGCTCCCATGACTGCAAGTGAGGAGGGAGCTCCGAGGCTTCTGGGGAAGGGGAAATACTACAGGCAGCAGGGCAGCTCTCGCCAGAGTCACTCTCAGAGGGAAATGGGTGCTGCCAAAGCACCTCCTGAGACTCCACCAGCTCCTTCCCCTCCCTAAACAACCACCACGAGGTTCGTAATTGAAAAGCACAAACAAGAACCACACAACAACAACAACAACACGACCCCGCCAGCCATTAACTCCTTTCATCCCTCAGCACACGGGTGTTATTTAGCACGTCATTCCTGCCTCTTTGAGGAGCTGCTGCCTCTTGCATTAGGACCAGGATTATTTTTTTGAGTTAATTAGTTAGAAGGTAATTCCATTCATTAATTCTGCATGCTGCAGGGGCTGGGTTGGAGGTTTTTTTGTTGTTTTTCTCCAGGATTTTTGGTTTTTTTCACTCCCTCTTCAGCATGGCTCATTATGTGGCCGATGCTGGCTTAGCATCTCCCAAAGCCTGCCCAGTCCCCGAGGCAGCTTCAGGCTCTTCTTGATTTATAACCCCTCTAATCTGCAATTTCCCTGGTACTTGCCCTCCACCGGGGATGTCTCACAGGACGTGAGCAAACCTTATGAGGTGACAGAAGGCAGCAGTGTCAGCCCAGTAATAACAGAACTGCATCAGCAGGAAGGAACAGGGCACTCTGTTAGCTTCTCCCTCACTCCTTCCATCTAATACTGGTCCCTCTTGGGGACTCTCAGGCTGTGTTGCCCCATATCCCAAGGCAGAAAGAGCCCATCCCTCTGTGGGAAGTGCCTCCAGCAGCAGCAAATCCCCCCACAGGTCCCCAGGTCACCTCCAGCACCTCCTGAGAAGGGACAACTTGGGGGCCACCACCCCTGCAAGGGATGCAGGTTCCACTTGGCAGCCCCCCAGCTGCTTGCTGGGATGGATGGATGGATGGAAGGAAGGAAGGAAGGAAGGAAGGGAAGAAACAGGAAAGGGAGGGAGGAAGGGAGAAAAGGAGAAAGGATGGAAGGAAGGAAGGAAGGAAGGAAGGAAGGAAGGAAGGAAGGAAAAGAGCACCGTTTCTGCTCAAACAACACCAGCAAAGCCCCAGGGGCTGAGTGCAGCCATGCATGGTGGGAAGAGGCAGCGACCTGCAGGACACCTGCATCCTGCAGCCACCTGGCCACCAGCCCAGCAGAGAGCATCCCTGGGCAATGGGGTGGCACCTGCTCCAGGCAGGTGACAGGGGACAGGTGATGCTGTGTGCTGGCAGCAGGGGACCATTCTGCTGAGATCCAGCACAGGGAGCATGTCCTCATCAACCCTGCTCCTTCCCACCTTCCTGGGATGCAGAAGGGATAGGATTTCTCCTCGCCATGATGCTGGTAAAGCACCAGCCCTGTCTGAGACACAGGCGAGCAAAGAGCCACCCCCAGCCTTTTCAGACCTCCTGCTTCCACCCAAGACCTCGATGCGACCCAGCACCCACCTCTGCAGCTCCTTCAGGGAGACTGTGACCCTCAGGCTGTGTCCCAGCACGAAGAGGGCAGCCAGGATGTCAGCCCACTGCACCATCTCACCCAGGGGGCCTCCCTTGAGCACCCGCGGGCTGAAAACGTCCCCCGACTCCTCCGTCAGGAAGCCGATATGGATCAGGATCTGCAGAGACAAGCAGAGGGGTCAGCACTGGGAAAAGGGACAATTTGGGCTTTCCAGCCCAGAGTGACTTATGGTCCCTGATTGCCTCCAGCTCCTTTGCAGGCTGTAATTACTAAGGGAGCTCAGCCAGGTGTGCAGACAAATGATCTATGTCCAATTAGCTCAGACTCGATGGTCAGAGCTTGGCAGCTCCCTTTGACTGCCACTCTGTGTCCTGGGCTCGTGTTCTCCATGTCCATCCCAGTCTGAACCACGGACTGGAGCTGGACTTCCCAGCACACAGCCAAAGGAAAAGGCACCACAAAAACACCAACAGGAGGGCCAGGAACCTCAGCTTATCCTCAGAGGAGACCTGTCAGACTCCAATGGCAGCTGGACACCATCTCCACCCACCAGGACCCATCTCCAAAATCCACCCCGTTGTTCAGCAGCACCAGTCCTGCCACATCCCAAACACCCGTGGAGTCACATCCATGGACCCTGCAGACCCACGTGCTTCCATAAATGAATTTTCCTCCCAGCTGGCTCCCATCCCAGCTGTCCCCACTCCCCCGTGTGCTCCCCAGGACCCCCGTACGTGTTTCTGGTCCCTCTGCCGCCCCGCCAGCTTCTGCTCGAGGCGCCGTGCCGCCCGCAGCCACTGCTGGGCCAGGTGCCGGATCCTCTTCTTCATGAAGCTCAGGGACTCCTTGCCCGTGCCGATGAGCTCCAGCAGGCGAGCCAGGTCCCTCCGGAAAGCTGCCTGGGGAAGGAGCACGCTCTGCACGGGGAGCGTAGGGAAAGAGGAGCCAGAGGAGCCCCTGGGCTGCCCCGCGGCCTGGGCGAGGTTTGCCCATCTCAGCAGAGGTGCTCTGAGGCCTTCCCGCTCCCCTGGAGCTGTCACAGCTCCTCCACTTCGTGCCCCAAATCCCAGAGGCCCCACTGCATCCAGGGCAGCTCATGAGAACCCAGATTCCTCAGCAGAGGAAAGGGACAGACGTGATGGAGTGGGTCCAGAGGAGGCCACAAAAATGATCAGAGGGGTGAAGCATCTCTGTTTGGAGACAGGCTGAGGGAGCTGGAGGTGTTCAGGACAAGAGAAGGCTCCAGAGAATCTCCTTGCAGTCTTTCAATATTTATAGGGGCTTATAAAAAGACAGGCACAGACTTTTTAGCAGGGCTGTTGCTTTAGGACAAGGAGTGACACCTTAAACTAAAAGAGAGCTGATCCAGACTAGATATAAAGAAGAAACTTGGCATGCTGAGGGTGATAAAACTTGCATGATTTTCATGCAAGGAGAGGTTGTGGATGATCCATCCCTTGCAACATTCAAGGCCACGTTGGGCAGGGCTTAGAACAACCTGTTCTACTGGAAGGTGTCCCTGCCCACAAAGATCCCTTCCAACCCCAACCCTCCTGTGGTTCTGTGAAAACCATAGAAGGTTTTCTCTGAGGCACCATGGCCCTGCTGGCACTGAAGTTTATTTCCAGCAGCCTGGAGGCTGATGCCTCTCCCCATGCCCCTGGCCCAGCCCCCCTTACCTGCACCCGGGCTGGGGGTGGCAGTGAGGGCACGGCCACCGTCCGGTTCCGCCAGGGCAGGGGCGGGCAGAACCACTCGACCTCGCTGAGGTAGATGAGGAAGGAGCACTCGGTGCCGTCCACGCCGAAAAACGCGTAGCAGGGGTCAGAGGTCCAGCGGGCCCTCATCCACTGCAAGGGGCAAAGAAACACGTGGGGCTCGTGGAGGAGAGCTCAGCTCCTCAGCTGCCCCTGCTGTGGAAAACCTCGGTTCTCCGTCCCCCTTCTGGGTCTGGGAGATAAAAATGAAGTGCAGAGGGCGGAGAAAGGGCTGCAAACGCAGCCCCAGTGGCACGGGGCTGATGTTCACCCACTCGGTGTCCCCAGGGGATGCGGGGCAGAGGAGGAGCCAGGAGGGTTTGCTGGGGGCTCCCTGGGTTTCTAGCGCTGGTTCCAGCCTTCCCTGGGGGCACAGCCATTAATCCCCAGGAAATGGTGCACCACAGGGATTTCTTCTGGCTGGCTTTGCTGGGGAGCTGCTGATCTCATCGCCCCTGGAGCAGCAGGGAAGGGAGACAGATCTGCCAGCGGTCCCCAGGGATGATTTCACATGGAGGAGAATAACCAGGGACCAGAGCAGTGATTTATCATCCCCCACGACGGCTTTTGCCAGCCTCTTCCTAATTCAACTACAAAAACAAATCTGCTCAGGGACAGGCTGCTGTGCCCAATCTGTAAAGCACAGCCATCACCAGGAGGGGAGATGGGATTACAGCCTTCCACGATTGCATTACATCTTGAATTTACTCAAATCGTGGAAGGAGAGGGTAGCTAAAACCCGTGGATGTGAAAATCCAGCCCCCCCCCAATATCATCTTCTTACACCCTTCAACATCTTTTCAGGGAGACTCGGCCCTGCAGAAGCCTGAGCTTGAAGCAGGTTGGGAAGAGGAGGGAAAAGGGCAATGCTTTTAATTAGTTGATGTAAATATGCTCTCTGACAAAGCCATCATGCTCTGGGCCAAGTGCCAGGCAGCATTCTGTGGTAAAGGGCAGGCTGGGTCAGGCAGGACATCCGATTTGAGATGGAGGTCCTGGCCACCTGAACCAGCTGCTGCTCTGGGCAGTGCTGGGCTGATTCCCCAGGCACCAGGGAATGCTGGATGTGTCAGAGCTTCCTCCTCACTGTGCTTCTGGCATTAAACACTCAAACTGCAGGCAGGGAGGGCTGCGGGCAGAGGTGGCCTCACAGCTGATTCTGCTGCAGCTTGTGGCTTCAGTGCTTTGTACTGATGCCTTGGGATGCTCCCTAGAAACAGAGACTGGACAGGAATAAGGGAATAAAGGTCGATATTTATTTGAAAGGCCTTCAAGGGTGCACTCTGGAAGCCAAAGGGCTCCAAGCTGGACCCCAAGCTGGACCCCAAGAGGGACGACGAGTCACAAGTTCCCCACACCTTTATAGGTTTGGTTCATTTGCATATCAGCATAAATTCGCCAATTAAAACTTTAGTTAATGATGTAATTTCCCCTCAGTTTGCCCCCCTTCAGAGGCTTTGGGCCTGCACAGCCTGGGTGTCCTTGGAGAGCAGCCCCAGAGAGGTTTGTTATGAGGAGAGAGCTGAAGTCAGCAGGCTACAAGAAACTTCAGAGTTACACATTGGGCAATACAGGATTTGAAAATATAAGAGTTAAAACCTAAGGCATCAGTACCAGTCCAGCTAAAGGTACATTGGGGCTGGGTGTTATTGGGGAAACATTCCCATTTCTGTAGCACAGGCTGCCAGAGAAGGCTGGACACCTCCCTCGTGTTTTCTCCTCACAGCACAGCCCTGCTTTGCTTTCCACACCTTTGGCTCTGCTCCTCCTCCTTCAAGGGGCTGCACCTTTCCAATATTAACAAACATTTTATTCTGGAAAACATCCCCTGACCTCATTGCCCTCCCCAGTTTAACCCCCAGAGCCACTGCTCAGGGTCCTTCCCTTCCCAGCAGCTTCCATCCCAGGTGGAGACCCTCTCCCAGACAGGGAACCCCAACTCACCTCCACCTTCCCAGCGCAGTCGGGGTACTTGGGGTCCCTGGGCACCTCACACTGATCCCTCCTGCCTTCCAGCACTGCAGAGAGAAAATTCGGGCATGGGGAGAGCTGGAAGATGACAGTGGAGCAGCTAGAAATGCTGGGAGGGGATGGGATGGGATGGGATGGGATGGGATGGGATGGNTGGGATGGGAAGGGATGGGATGGGATGGGATGGGACGGGGCTGGCAGCCCCCAGGCATGTTCATTGGTGCCACAGCTGGGCTGGCAGACAGCCCCATCCCACTGGATGGAGCAGGACATCAAGATGTGAAGCATCTTCAGCATCCTTCCCAAATCAGGGAGGAAACAGAGGAAACCCATCCTGCTTCAACGCCGGGAACGTTCCCCTTCCCTAAATCTCAGCAGGTCCATTTCCAGCACTTCCCTGTGTCCTCTGCCTGGTCCAGACCCCAAATCCCACCTATCCCCTCTCCTCTCAGCAGGCTGCAGGATCTAGGGAAGTACTTGACAGCCTTTATGCTGTAAACTTGCAATAAAAACTGTCCTGCTGAGCTGCTGGAAGAAGGCTCAGCCCCCAGGGTGAGTTCCAGAATGAGCCATAAAGTGGCTAAAAAGGCAACAGGATCTTTTCTCCCTCCGTGGTTGGGTCAATAAAAGCCACCATCACTCCTCTAAGCCCTCCTTTGCCCATAACTGAAAACATGAAGTGCAAGGATCTTCTGCCTAACCCCAAGGACCACGCAGCCACGTGGAGAAACATCTGGAGAGCCCAGCTGCCCTCCCAGCAGTGCCACAGTGGGATGGGAATGTCTCTGCTGGTGCAGAATCCCAGCCCCTGTGAATTTGGATCCAAACTGCCAGATTTTTCTACCCAGGTGCTTGTGCTAGAACTGCTCCTCTCCTTTAATTTTGCATTTAACTCCCTGGCATTCACTTCTGACAGCCATTCAGATTTGTCACCACTCGTCTCCCCAGCAGGGATGAGTTTCCCAAGGAAAGCAGCCTCAGACCAGCACCCATTCCCAGCATTTTTACCAAATTTTTCACGGTTGGATGTGTGCTTGGAGCTCGGGGACCCCCAGGGACACTCACCTTTCCCATTCAGAAGAGAATTCCGGAGAATCTGATCCACTTTTATTGCAATGTCCGACACGTTCTGAGCTATGGCCTGGATCCTCTCCATCAACCCAGCTGCTGGCTGGAACCTGGGAAAGAAACCAAATTAACCCTGAGAACTTGATGTCTCCCAGTGGTGACACTCAGAGGTGCTCAGAGAGAAATCCATGCCCTTGGAAGCTGCCAGCAGGCTGAACTTAGCTCCAGGATGAAACATGGGAGTGCCTTGTGCAGCATTTAACAGGCAAAGAAGCCACTGCCTTCCAGGAGGTTTGATTGAAAATCTATTTAAATCAGTATTTATATGTCCTCTGCCATTTTTTGCAGTGTGCTGATAAACACAGATCCACCTGTGCATTTTATGCAGGGAAATACTAAATAGACTGGCAAAAAAAAATGTTTTTTCTTATTTCAGATGTGCTGTGTTTGAAAATCCTCTGCTGTGATTATTGGCTTCACAGTGCACGTAGGAAGCTGTGCTGGGGAGAAAAAAAAGAGAAAAAGAACAAAAATACAGAAAAAAGAAGGTAAAACCGAGGAGGGATGGGGAGGTTTGTGGGCTTGGAGCAGAGTGATGAAAAACACACAGGACACGTGGATGTCCTGAGCCAGCCCATCCACCAAAGGTGGGGATCAGGTCGTTCTCACAGGTAATAAACAAGGACAAGACAAAACAGCCTCAAGTTGCACCTGGGGAGGTTTAGATTGGATATCAGGAAAAATTTCTTCACTGAAAGTGAGGCCAGGCATTGGACCAGGGAAGCAGTGGAATCACCATCCCTGGAGTGTCCCAAAAACATGCAGATGTGGTTCTCAGGGACGTGGTTTCGTGATGGGCTTGGCAGTGCTGGGTTAATGGTCGGACTGGATGATATTAGAGGTGGTTTTCAACCTCCGTGATTCTGAGTGGATTCCCAGGACCCCAGCAAGGAGCAGCAGCCAGGGCTGTGCAGGGATGGGGAGCCAGGGCTGAGCTGGGGATTGCAGCCCCAGCAAAGCCCACAGGCACCTTCCCACCAAGGCTGGAGGTCAGATCCCACCAGCCTGGATGGAAGCTTCCATGGAACCAAACCTGGAATCAACACTGCCCTGGGTGAACAGCCCCATTAAACTCATCCAGGGAACACGTTGTGAAAACAGCTCTGTAAAGAGGCCGGGTGTCAACTAAAACCAAGCACAGCCTCTTCCCCAGGTTATCAATGGGAAAGGGCCAGATATTTGTTGAGTTTCAGGATCCTTAATTAGCACTGTGGCTTCTTTATACAGGCTCACTGGCCCCCACAATGGTGTAGGAAAAGGAAAAGAAAAGGAAAAAAGGGAAAAGGACAAAGAGAACTCCATCCATCAGCAGTGGATCCTTGCCAGGCTTGCCAAGGATCGAGCCCTCCCCCTCCAACACCTCCCCTGCCACTTCCACCACAAACAGCCACCACATCTCAGCGAGTTATCCCAGTAAATAATTTCCCCTTCTGCAGCATTTGGGTCGTAAGTTTTCCCTCCCGCTGCCGCCGAGGTCGTTATAATACAAGGCAATGTCACACGCAGTGAGCAAAACCAAAAGGGCTACCTTCAACACTCGTGGCACAAAAAATATGTGCTGATGTCAGGTCCTTCGTGGTGAAGTTTTATGTTTGTTCTCCAGCAGATCAGTGAACCCGAAGGCTGGGATTTAGAGTACCTCTGTCCTCAAGGCTAAAAAAATCCTGGTTTTATGAACCGACTCTGCTTCGGTTGTTGATTTAAAGTCCATTTGCCAGCAGCGAGCAGCCCACATTTTTCCTTCTGGCATGGTTTACGACCATCAATATTCAGGCTGCATATCTCCACAGGGAGCCACTGATCTTGGGCTTTTAAGAAATAATAATTAAATGCAGAGGACACCATTGCCCCCGAGTCACTTCCAACCTTTGCAGAGAATAAACCCCAGGTATCCTGCTGTAACCGCTGCAGCAGGGAGGCTGCTCGTGAGGCTTTGGGAAAATATGGGCACAAAAATAATCTGAGATAAGCTCTGCTTGTCAGCATGGCTCCGAGGAGATAAAATTGTCCTGCTCTGAAAGCTCGCAAACCCCCATTTCTGCAACCCTTCTTCCACCAGCAAGCAGCCATCAGACCCTACAGAGGCATTGAGTAAACGCCTGGGTGGGCAGTTTAGGAGGAAACATCACATGGATGCAGTGAATTTAGAGCCAGTGAGCCCAAACTCCTGGTTTCAACAGGAAAAGTATGTGGGCTTGGTGAAGATGCTCCCCAGGTTTCTCCATCACTCATGGCAAGGAGAGGATGACCACAGCCATGGCAGCACTGCTCTCACCCTTCAGAGCACTTAGATTACCCCACAGTCCAGCTTCTGCCTCTTTCCAGAAGCTATCCCAACCCTCACCTGCTCCCAAACACCCAAGGAACCAGGTGAGCCTCAAAAATCAACAGCAACCTCAGGCCCCACCTTCTCACTGATGACCTCCAGACCTCAGCTCAGCACTGGGCAGCCACAAAAATGCTCTAACAAAAATCAGGATCATTATCCTAAATAAATGGTTTTCTTCCAGCTCAGCCTGAGCCCCACCAGGCAGCCACAGTGCTGGGTGATGGAGCTGGCCCAAGCCCTGTGCCAGCTCACCCAGCTCTTGTGAAGCTACAATTGCTCCCCAAACAAAGAGATTTCACCTCAAAGCCCTTAGGTCCAAAATGTATTTCTGAGCATCACACTCCAGTCCTCCAAACCATGACCATGAGTCCTCCAAGCCATGAGCATCACAAGGCTTTCCCCAAAACACAGAGGATTATTGGAAAGTGGCACTAAAAATGTCCACCACAACCCTTAAAACATGAAAGGAGATGGAGAAAGGTAGAAAAGCCCTTTCAAAACACAGAACCAGGCTCAGATCTCCCATGCTCCTCACCCTTGCATGCCAAAGGTGCTGCCTCCAAACCCTCATGGTTTTGAGCAAGGGATTTTTGATGCCTGAGGGGAAGAGCCACGCTCCCAGCTGAGAGCACTGCCAGGCCCCAGTGTTTGTATCTGCTGGGTAACAAGGCCATCACTGGAGCAGCAAATTTCGTGTAAGGCATTAAGGAGGTGACAAGCAGGTTAAGCATAAGTTACATCAACTACCAGCACAGCCATTTGTCACCCGGGCAGGGGACAAGAAAATAAGGCGTTTAAAGGAAAATCTCCAACGTGAAAAGGTTCTGTGTGCCTCGTAGGAGTTGGATGCCTTGTTCTCAGGAACTGGAGACACCAGCAAGGACAAGGCAAGAGGTTTATTCTGCTCAAAGATAGCTCAGCAGAGCGGGAATATCCCACCAGGTGCTTGTATCCAAGCCAAGGATGCCAGCACAGCCCCTGCCAGCCCAGCAGAAAAAAATCTCCTTTCTTCCAGCACCACCACTGCCCAGGGAGCAGCTTTTTGCCTTTTCCCTTCTTGCTTTTTAAATTTTTCCATAGCGACACTCTAAATGCCACCAAAATGTGCTGGCGCTGTGCCAGCTATTGAAACTACACTAAATTACCACGGCTTTTCTAGAACAATTTTTCCCTGGGACCCTAAAACCATTTACTACAGCAAATACAGTACTTTTACTCCTAACCATCAATATTGATTTCGTCTTTATTATTTTCAGATTTATATTTCCCCGCGTTGATTAAGATTCAGATCACACTGTGCCTTATAATGCTCTGTATACAGTATTCATCTCCTTTCAAAAACTCCTATTAAGATGTATCTTTCCCCACTGACAGATCATTTGCCATAGAATATAGCCAGAGGGTGGGTTTTCCTTCACTTTTTTATGCATTAATTTGGTTCCCTTCACTTTGCTCTTGTCCCCAACTCGGCAGCACCAGCTCGGATTCAGCCTGTTTATCCCTTTACAAGCCACTGTATTTTTATTGCCTTTTATAAAAGTGGCATTATGAAAAGATGAATCTCTTTCTCTTTGTGTGTTGTCTTCATAATACAAGCCCTAAACATATTTGCTTGCTCATCCGATATTTCTTGCTATTAACTGGTGAAAGCCATGGCTTTGGGGAGACCAATACAGATGGAGAAAAGCAGATGTTCTGAAGATAATACCTCAACAAATTCAGCATTTGCACAGAGCAGTTTACCAAAGGATTTCCACTCGCTCACTCCAGTGTCTGTGCTGCCATTTACCTCTTTAAATATTTTTTTAAGTTTTTGCCCAAAACCTCCAAAGCAGAGCAGAAAGCAGCAGGGAGGATGCCCAGGGCTGGTGCTGCTTCCCTCCTCTGGGGACACGAATCACATCCAGCCCCACAACAGCCTCAGTGCCCAGGACAGGGAGCTGAAATCCCACAGGCAGCACTGATGGCCAAGGGAAAAGGATCTTCCCTGGCCTCCTGCTGCAGCTTGAGAGGTGTTGCCCATTAAAACTGAATGTATCCAGGAGAAATGAGCCCCAAGGGCATCTCCAGCAGTTCACCCTGAGGGCTCAGGCTGCTCTTCCATCCATCCATCTGTCCCTTCATCCCCAGCCCCCTCCAATGGAAAGTGCTCAGAGTCACCCAACTCTGTCAAGTCACCAACTTTTCCCCAGGGACGAGGGGAAAAGCCCTCATCCAAGTGCTGGATAACTAAAAAAAAGTCATTTAAATGTCCAAGAAGATGGAGAAATTAAAAGCTTTGCTCCACTAACGTAAGAGAATACAAGTAAAACTCATCAATGCTGGAGGTATAACATTTTTTGGGAGATCCTGGTGTCTCCTTTGGGAGATCCTTGGGCCCTTGTGTGCATCTCCACATCCTCTCTGAGCTGGCTTGTATCTGAAAATCCAGGAGCCAGGGCTGCCCACGTGGGAGAGGGCAGGACACAGACACAGGGGGGTTATTGGGTGGCTGATGCTCTCCCTAAAATTTGTGTCACAGCCCCCAGACACCGACGACCCCAACACAGGAGGTGCAGCAGGAGAGGCAGCAGTGGCCGGGGTGGGTGCCCTGCTCAGAAGACTCAGCAGTGTAGTTTGTATTTATTATTTATTATTTCTTTTGTGATGTTTGATTTAATCCTCATCGCTCCAGTGCTGTTCCCTGAGCTTGGATGAGCAGCCTTGCCCTGGATGGAGCTGCTGGCCCATGTGCACAGTGGGAAGTGCAGGCAGGGCTCCATGTCCTGCCCCACCTGGGAAAGGCTCAGAGCTCCCCAGGGAGCAGAGCAAAAGCCCAAAGCTCTGGTTATGATCAGCTTGGTGGAAATTCAGAGGCACATTAGAGGGAAAAAAGTGCAGGGGCTGAGGGCTCGCTGCTCTGCTCCCTCCTGGCGAGGGCTCTGCCAGGTCACTCAGATCCTCGGTGCCTTTCCTGACATCAAACAGGGATGTGGCACCCGGCTTTGCACATGGGAGAAGGCCCAGACCACTGAGAAATGCGTTTATTCCTCACAGGCAGCTCCTGCCAGTCAACTGGATGAAAAATTAAAATTAAATAATTTTTTTTTAAATTTCAGAGGATAGCATTTGCTCCCGGTGTAATTTCTGGGGTCTCTGTACATCCCAATGTTCGTGACACAAGCAGCTCAGTCTCCCCTCCACGAACACCTGAGTAAAGACCTGAGTTCACTCTGGCCATGGTTGTGCTCACTGGGAGCACCGGGAAAACATCACCCCGGGAAAACATCCCAGAGAACACAATTTGGGACGGGAGCTTCCTTGGAAACTCATTTGAAGCAAATACCAGATGATGCATGGGCAGAGCCCTGATTGAACTGCTCCAACACCAAGTTATGTAATAAATCACATAATAAATACAAGTCCATTTAACTCCCTAAAGTACTTCCATTTGTTTTCATTTCAGTTGATTGTGGGTGATATTTCTCACACACAAATACTTTCCTAAGAGACCCTGAGCTAACCCAAAGCCCACAGCTGCACACCCCGGGGGAGGACACTGACATTTCAGTGAGCTGGCTATAAATTTCATGAGAAAAATGATGAAAACCAGGTTTGATGACCTGGGCACATCTCAGCACCTCTCCTCTCACCATGCTGGTGGTGCCCAGCACCATTTGGCTGAGGGGCTCTTCCATGAGGCCACAGCCCCTCTGGAAATGTGGGATACATGGACAGACCCCTGCTCAGCTGCTAGCAGCACACAGCCACCTCCCTGCTCTGCCTTAGAGAGAAAAGCCATTTATCTCAGCTGCCCAGGCATGAATTCCCCCATTTATGTCCTCTCCTGACCCTGATGGGGACCCCAGACCCACAAGGACTCTCTGTGCTGTCCTCATCCTCTCCAAGTAACACTGAAATCACCCAGGACCAGGCAGGAGACATCCTCAGGAGCTGCCAAGAAACAACTCATCACTCTGCCAGGATGGAACTGGCTGTGGGACCTGTCTCCTGATGCTCCCCTGCTCCTGCAGCCCAGCTCAGCTCAGCAGAACCAACACCCAGCAAAGACCAGGATGGGTCTCACCTTCCCTGGGCTGCCCTGAACAGCTTTCACACCCCCTCCCCTTGCTGCAGCCCCCGCTGAGCCCCTCAGTTTGCCGAGGAGATGGGTCCAAGACTGCTCCAGGCTCACCTGGGTAGCAGGAGACCACAGCATCTGGCAGGGATTTCACTACAGCCAGCTCACCAGCAGCAACAATTCAGGAATTAATAGAGCCAGGCTGGCAGGATGCAGGAACATCATCCATTTAGTGTCATATTGCGAGACTTTTAATTACTGGGGGAATATGGAGTCATGTAATGATTACAAGAACAAATACTTAAAGTGTGTGGAAATTAACTGAGCCTTGGCAGTAATTAAGCTTGAAGATTAATCAGTCGTTAGCAAATAACACCCTTTGCAGGCTAACCACCATGTGGGGGACAGGGATGACCAGGGATGCCAGTGCTGCAGACCCCAGCATTCCCCTCCGCCGTGTCCCTGTGGGATGAGGTGGGCTGGGGCAGCCCAGCTCCTGGAAAAGGGATTCTCCAAACCCCAGCACTGCTGGGTTATGGTCCCAGCTTGGGTCAGCCACTTCACACCCCCTCCTCTTCTCCCTCCCAAGCACTTCCCAGCGAGAGATCAACACTTCCCTTGCAAATTAATATTTCCCTTGCCCAGTAAACAGCTCTCCAGGAGGCTTCCATGAGTACTCCTAATTTCCTTCCCCTCGGATGATTTACGAGGGTTGCATTCAATTAACAGCAGTATTGATTTTGCTGCAGCTGACTGGCAGGCTGCTCGCCCTCGTTAGGGAATCCATCCGTCCCTTCCCAGCACGGGCAGGGTGCAGGGCTGGAGAAGGGATCCAGCAACTCCTGGGGCTCACAGGTGCAGCCTGTCCTTACCCCAGCGTGAAGTCCCACAAAACCTTTGGGCAGCTCTTCTAATGGAAAGAAAATTGGAGTTGGGACATTTGGGTTTTCCAGGAGTTTTATCTAAAGCACTGCAAGGAGCTGCTGGGCTGTACAGATGGAGGCACCTGTGGAATATTCCATCAGACAGTGGAGCAAGCAAGATTTCGGAGCAAGGTTCAGCTTGGAAAGCTGGGAGGCTTTCCAAAGCAGGCCATTAATTCCCTGCTGTATACTCAGACTTCTCCTTGCAGTTTCCAAGGGGTAAAGCCACCCAACCCTCTGCTCGAGCCGTACATGCTCACAGGTTATCCCATAAAGCCCAGCAAAGCCTTCACCTCCTTCCTCTCAGCTGGGGCTCTGCAAAACCCAGCCCTGCTGATTCCATTGCAGATCCAGCCTTAAGCAGGCGAGCACTTTGTGAAAACAAGAATTAATCCACTTTTGGGCAACTGGAACTGCAAAGCCCACGCTGGCAGCTGTGCTGAGCGGGAAGGAGACGAAGGCGATGGCCGTGCCAAGGCAGGGATGCTTTGAAGACTAAAATCCCTTTGAAATTAGCACCCTTTAATTGTATTATCTTTCCCTGACAGCCTCAAGTTGGTCACTGGTGATCAAAGAGACGGAGACAGGGAGGGAAGGAGACAAGCCCTTGGTGGAATCCCAGGATTCTACCGAGGAACAGCACCCCGGTGTCTCCGTGGGGCTGATCCAGGTCCAGGAGATATTTCTGGGTCCTGGTGCAGTTGGGGGTGCCCAATCCCACCTCACGGGGGTCCCCAGGACTGCAGCAGGTTACCCTCAAAGGGACAGGGATCTCAGCAGCCCCACTCCACAGGGTCTCAGCCCAGCTGCTTTTGGATTCTCCCGGGATGCTCTGCTCAGCTCCAAGGAGCACCCAGAGCTGTGGGGTCAGCCCAGAGCCAGGCTCTGCTCAGAGCAGGGTGGCTCTGTACCCTTCCAGCTGCCTCATGCACCCCTCAGAGGGTGGCAGGGACCGGGACCAGCCAAAAAAGGGCACCCTGGATGAGGGAGCCCACATGGAGCCACTCAAACCTGCCAAGACCCAGAAGAGCTGAACACTTCCAACACATCCCCTCTGGCCACAGACCTCAGCCAGACCCAGAGCTGCAAGGAAGGAAGGGAACGCTCAGGGAAAGCTTCCCAAGTGTTGGCAAGTGCCGCCAGTGCTTCATTACAGAATTTGCTGTCATTACCTTTGCTGTCACAGCAAAATCCCACCCACAAGAAGCTCCCCCATGGTGGCTGCTTCACCTGGAGATGCTCTGCCCCACAACCAGAACTGGACCTTCAGCAGCCAGGTGAGAACAGGGAGAGGAGACAAATGGGTTTGGATGCAGAATCAAGTGAAGAGAATTGATTTCCCTTTAAGGGTGATTTATAAGGAGCAAAAGGTGATAAACTGGTTGCCCCTGACTTTCTGTTCCTGAACATTAAGACGTCTGTAATCTCAACCACTCAGGCCCATCTGAGCACACACACAAAACCTGAGGCTGTTTTGATGTGGGTCCATCAGCTTCCATCCCCTCTGGTCTCTCCAAGAGATGTCCCCAAGGTCATCACTCACACAGCAGATCTGAAACACCAAATCCCCATCTGCAGCCATTGCTGCCAGCCCACAGAAATGCTTTTAAGTTTGTCTCTTGGCTGCTGGTGCAGAGAAACAGCCATCACCTGAAATTACTGGTTCTTTTAACATAAGACTGGCCAAGAAAATCATTAAATGTGAGCAAGCACCTTCCAGTGGCCGGCTGTAATAGTCCTGTCCACTCCTCTCTGGGATTACTGGTGATCTCGTCCACTTGGGTACCAGCCAGCCTCGGAACAACAAAATCCCCAGCACCTGCCATTGCTGAGGCAAATTATATTTTCTCAGTGCTGGAAATGATGCTACATAAAAGGCAGGACCACGCATTCCACGGCTGCCTGTGCAGCTCTAACTCAGGTGTGCAGGTACTGTGGCAGAGCTCAGCCTTTAATTACAGGCTCGCTTACTCTGTTTTCCATTACAGGCACAAAAGAGGCTCGCGAGGAAAGCGAGGGAGAGGGATGGAAATGCTGATGGGAACAGGGAAAAGCACAGCGATGGCAGGAGGTGGAGGTGGGAATGCTGTGTGGGAGCCAGCAGGATGCACCACAGCTCCTGTGCTGTCAGCACAGAACAGGGCAGGGGTGACCCCTGCATGTCACATCCCCACCATCCACCTCCCGTGTGTCACCCGAGGCTCCACCTGAGCAAAATCCACACTGGCATCTTTTCCACATTGCCAGGTTTGTCCCCAGTGCTGCCCCTTTGGTTTTTCATCTCTGCTCCCCCACCACCAGCTACCATTTGTGCAGGTCTTGGCCTGACACTCAGATTAGTACCAATGAATGTTTCAAGGCTCCCAGAGCACGGGGAAATGTCTCTTTAGTGAACCAGCGTGTCACAACAGGAAGGTCTGATGGCATCTCTCACGCTGCCAGCTGAGATGTGCATCACAGGGAGCCAGGGCACCAGCACATGGGTGCCTCCATGGGGCTGATCCAGGTCCAGGAGATATTTCTGGGTCCTGGTGCAGTTGGGGGTGCCCAATCCCACCTCACGGGGGTCCCCAGGACTGCAGCAGGTTACCCTCAAAGGGACAGGGATCTCAGCAGCCCCACTCCACAGGGTCTCAGCCCAGCTGCTTTTGGATTCCCTGGGATGCTCTGCTCAGCTCCAAGGAGCACCCAGAGCTGTGAGATCAGCACAGACCCAGGCTCTGCTCAGAGCGGGGTTTTTAAGCCCTTTTGCGCATTTTAAGCCTTGCTCAACTCCAAGGCTGAACACATCAGCCTTGGATTCCAAACAACCACCAGCTCCACTGCTAGCCAAGGAGTACAGGCACAAAGCCTGTCCTGAGCTCAGGGAGCACATCCCACACACCAGGGGCTGCTCCAGCCCTCAGCAAGTCCCACCTCCAGCTGCACCACAGCACAGCAGGCAGGCACTCCACACTGCCACACTCACAGCTGGGACAGCTGCTTCAGGAAATCACGAAATATCCCAAGTTGGAAGGGACTCCTAAGAATCACTGAGTCCAAATCCTGGCCCTGCACAGGACAGCCCCAAAAATCACACAGTGTGCCTGAGAGCGCAGTGCAAATGCTTCTGGAACTCTGACAAGCTTGGGGCTGTGACCGCTACTCCTAAAAATCACAGTCAGTTCAGAAATCCCAAAAGAAAAGGCTCCAGAAATGGCAAATGAGACTAAACAAGATCTCCCCAAGCCCCCGTTGGGCCCCGCCACCCTCACAGAGCAGCTCAGCACCTCGGGGTGTTCTGCTCCTCAAATCCCCCACGCCCAGTGCTGCTCCGCGGGGTCTGACTGACCTGTCCAGAGGGAACCGTGCTTCATCCCCTCTGTGGAAGTCAGTGCTGTTCTCCAGCCTGGCCAGGATGTCCATCCTCTTCATCAGCATCTCCAGCATGTCGCTCATCCTGCGCAGCACCCCTCGGGACTCCAGCGCGCCCATCACTGCAGCACAGAGAGCGGGTGAGACACGGCCACGCCTGGCACCCACAGACCCCACCCCTGGCACCCCCTGCCCACGGCCCAGCCCCAGAGCTGCCCCTGCTCCTGTGCCCCCAGCCCCACGGGTGGGCTCGGTGGGGTATGGACCATCTCGGGGCCCTGCTGTCCCCAGTGCCCCCTCCCTGGCTCTGATGCCTTGAGAGGCTCCTCAGAAACAGAGACTGGACAGGAATAAGGGAATAAAGGTGGGGATTTATTGGAAAGGCCTTCAAAGGTGCACCCTGGGGAGCCAAGGGCTCCAAGCTGGACCCCAAGCTGGACCCCGAGTCACGAGTTCCCCACACCTTTATAGGTTTGGTCCATTTGCATATCAGCATAAATTCACCAATTAAAACTTCAGTTAATGTTGTAATTTCCCCTCAGTTTGCCCCACTTCCAAGATGTTGGTTACACATTTTCAGGCCCGGGACAGCCTGGGTGTCCTTGGAGAGCAGCCCCAGAGAGGTTTGTTATGAGCAGAGAGCTGAAGTCAGCAGGGTACAAGAAACTTCAGAGCTACACATTGGGCAATACAGGATTCGAAAATGTAAGAGTTAAAACCTAAGCTCTGCCATTGTCCTGCTCAAGGAGGGTAAATCCCAGCCTGTGCCCAAATCCAGCTGGGCTCCTCCAGCTCGGGATAGCCAGTGGTTATCTCAGCCCTGGATCCAGCCCCCTCCCCTGCCTCTCCAGGCACAAACTCCTGACTTACCCACCTGATCCAGCCTGTCCCGAGGGCTTACAGTGACGCCTTAGGTTTTAACTTTTATATTTTTCAAATCCTGTACTGCCTCGTGAGTAACTCTGAAGTTTCTTGTGGCCTGTGAGCTTCTGCTCTCTCATGTTAGTTAGACATAACAAGCCACTCTAGGTTTGCTCTCCAAGGACACCTAGATTGTCCCAGGCCTCAAAATATGTAAACTAAGGCCTCTGAAGAGGAGGGCAAACCTGGGGTAGTTACATCGTTAACTGGGGTTGTAATTGGAGAATTGATCCTGATATGCAAATGAACCAAACTTATAAAAGTGTGAAGAACCCGTGGGTTCATCTTGGGGTCCATCTTGGGTGTAGCCTTTGGCTCCCAGGGTGCACCTCTGAAAGCCCTTCAAATAAATACCTACCTTTATTCCCTTATTCCTGTCTAGTCTCTGTTTCTAGGTGGCCTCTCAGGCATCAATGGAAAACTGACTTTATTCCCAAGCACCAACCAAACTGCCTTTCATCTGGCCCTTCAATTTTTCACTCTCCAGGGCCCACCTAGCCCAGCATCCTGCCTTCGACAGCAGCCTGCAGGGGATGCTTAAGGAAAAACACGGGAAACTGAGCAAAGAGGTGGTCCTCCCCCAACACATCCTCCCTGCAGCACCGAATTTTCCTGTTACACAGAAGAATTTATTTTCTGCCCAAATCTGCAATGGGGTGGGTGGCCCAGCACTGGAAATAGCTCTGTCTCAAGTGCTGCATCTCAGAAACCCCCCCAGCAGGGAAGGCCCCCGGTTCCCAGCCCTATTTAACACTGTTTCCAATGGGTTTGCATGGCACTGACCCTCTGCCTTTCTGAAAACACAGGGGGATCCAGGAGCTCCTGGCTCCCAGCTTGATTTGCCATCTAGTGACAGGCAGCCTGAGCCCGGAGCCAGGGAACAGAAAATAAAGCTCCAGTTTCATCTCAGCTCGGCTCGTTTCACGTTGGTAATAACTTAATCAGTGCATAATCCCCCGAACCTCTCCCGTTTAGCTTATCTCTGCCGTTCCACTCACATGTGCTTTCCAAGAGGCAGCACATATTTAATTTAGGGAGCAGCAGGGGCTGGGGGGACAGCACTGGGAAGGCAGAGGCTGCTGGACACCCTGGGTGGCTATCAGGTGGCTATCAGGTGGCTAGCAGGTGGCTATCATGTGGCTAGCAGGTGGCTAGCAGGACTTAGGGACATCTCATGCACCTCCAAACAGATGCACAACCAGTCTTGCAAAGCCAGCGGGAGGTTGGGACTCCCTGCCCTGGCACAGCCCCCTGCAGCCAGCCCAGCCAGGGCGGTGGGATGGATCAGGGCATTCCAATGGCATTGTGTGCCAGGGACAGCCCTGGCACGGGCTTCTCCCCACCATGGGAGCTGCCTGAGCACGGGAAACAGCACAGAGGCCTCAGCGTGGGGTCTGGCTGGTTTGGGTGTTCAGGTGAGAGCAGGGTATGGCCGAAGTGGCATCGGGGGCACCGTGCCAGCTCCTGCTGCTGCTGCAGAGCTGCAGCCCCGGCTCCACCCGTGCTCCCCCAGGAATCCCCCCACTATTTGTTGGGTTCCACCATGGGGGTTGTAGAAGAGCAGGCCTGAAGGCCTACAAAAGCATCTTCCCCAGGCCCGGGGGTAACCATGGAAACACTTCCAGGGCACCTGAGATGGGCTGGAAAAGAGGACCATGGGTCAGTGACCAACTTGACCAACGGCCCGGGAAGATTGTGGTCAGTGGCCTTATCTGGGATTATTTACACCTTCCCATAATAGGTGATATCTAGGGAATACTGCAGGTGAGTGGGTGAAATCCTGGGATTTGATCTTCCTGTTTCTATGAGGTTCTATCCTGGTTGTGCACTGGTATTTAGGTACCCTGAGCTGTGCAATGAACGTCTTTGCACTTCTCCATCTGGCATGTGAAGTCCTTGCCCAGCGTGAATGCTGCACTATCCAGCCACAGCTCCCAGGGCTTGGCAAGGCTGCACTGGCACTGCAGCTGAGCTGGAGGCTCCAGCCCCTGACACTCCCCGGGCAGGTTCTCACCCCGGCGGGCACTGGGATGACCCCGGATCGCTGCGGCTCTGTCATGGGCACGGCACACGGACACAGGGTTAGGAGCCAACCCTCCACCCCTCCAAGCTGCTGACACTGGGCCAGCCAGACCTCGCCAAGGGCTGCCTTCCACGCTTGGCTGAGATTATCAGCAGCACATTATTTTTCCTGACGCTATCTAATGAAACAGAAGAAATATTGAGAGCAAAAGCAATTCCTCAAAAAAAAGGACAAACCACCATTCATGGAGATTGAAACTGGGCTCTTCCCCAAACATTCCCACAGTTCCATGGCAAGAAGTCAGTGACTTCTGCTTGAATTAGTGGGTGCCTGAGGTCCTGTGCAGCCTCAGGTCTCGCTGGGTGGGTTTGGGAATGCAGGAGCCACCTGTGCCCATCCCACCAGGAAGGTCACCCTGTCCCCTGGGTGATATAAAAGTCACAGCCTGTCCCACTGAAGAGCAGCAGCCCTAATGAGCCTGCAATTAAAAGATGCTATGGGGGTAAAAAAATGGAATCTTGAACCCTGGAGCTCCGTTTTGACAAGGGCTGCCCCTAAGACAGCTGAGCAAATCAGGAAAAGGCCCAGCCAAGGGAAATAGAACAGCTCTGAGATGGGCTTAAATCAGAAAATCCACTTTAGTTATTTGTCCACAGACTGAGCCCATTCCAGTGACATCCCTCCCACAGCTGGGACTGACCACCCCCCAAATGGGGATTTCTACTCAGAATTTGCTCCTGCTCTGACATCCCAGCACAGGCAGCAGGGCAGAGCTTAGACCTTGGACACAGTTTCTGAGTGAGGCAGTGATTACCAATCCCTCTTGGATGCTCCTGTGCCACAGTGGGTGAGGCTGGAGGTCAGGAAAAGGACCTGACCCAACCCCTACAGCTGGCCACAAAGGCTGAAACCACAACCACCAGATTCCCACGGGTGGAGTCCATCCTGGCCTGGGGATTTGGATCCCAGCTTGCCTGGGGGGTCAGGTTGTGATGGTTTGCTGGGAATATGCAAGGATCGTGCCTGGGAAGGCAGAGGAGATGGAGATCCCCTGGCAGTCCAGGGCAGGGTGCCTGCTCAGAGACCTCACCACAGAAGCACAGCTGACAAGACAGCTCTGCTCCCAAACCACTAATGAGGGGTGAGGATATTCCCCCCAGGGAACAAATCCATTTCCCTCTGGATCCCAGAGAAGCCAGCAGCCAGTGGAGCCACAAGCTCCAGCTCTGCACCCCACCACCAGCCTGGCCCCCGACATTCCCACTGGCTTCCCTGAATTTCCCTCACATCTCCCCTCCTGTCACTGCCAACATCCAATTCCCAGCTGATTTTGAGCCATTCCAGGATGCTTTCCAACAGCAAAGCTCTGAGCTTTGCTGTGAACAGTGAGCCGAGATATTCCTTCTCAAATAAAGAAAAAAAAAATCCCAAATACTAAGTAAAAATATTATTAAAAAAAAAAAAAATCCCAGCTTTCCCTGCATTATCTTTTGGGGCACCCTGCCAGAAAGCAGAGCTGTGGCAGGACACATCTACCCCCGCCCTCCCCTGGCACTCGGAGATGAAGTCAAAGCTCTTCTGCATCAACACCTCTCTTTCCATTCCTGGTCTTTGTCATTGTTGTTGTTGTTTTTCCAGCAGCTTAAGGAAGCTAACAACGACCTGACATTTTTGGCAATGATTATTACATCTCTTGGAAAGTGTGTCTCATTAAAACCAAAAGAAAGGAGGAAAAGTGCTGAAGCGACTCTTTTAAAAATGCAAGAGCCAGGATTAATTTGTTAACGTGAAACGGAGACTCAGACACCCACCCAGGGCTGCTCAGCTGCCTGAGCCAGGCACGGGGCTCCAGAGGATGGAGGAGATCCTGGCCAGGACCTCAGGCTTCTCCCTGAAGCCAGTGCTGAAGATCCCCAAGGAGACTTTACCCACAGCACAGCAGGCAGCCAGGATAAACCCAAACCCACCTCAACAGCACAAAAACCCAGCAAAACAGTCCTGAGAAATAAAACAGTGCTGAAAACCACTTCCTTTAAAAAAACAAAGCCACCAAGCTGCCAATTACAAAGGAAAAATATTCTAATTTCCCCTGATAATCAGCAATGATGGGACAGCAAACACAAGTAAACCCGATCGACAGATTAATTGGAGTTTGCTAAAGTATGACAAGGTTTTGACAGCTTTCCTGAGTGGCAGCCACGCTTCCCAGGCAATCACTGAACTGACAGAGGTTTTCATAGCAGCACTAGGAAATAATGATTGCAATCAATCATATCTTACCGGATTTCACGAGACATGCTGGTAAACACAGCAGAGGGAGGAGAATTATTTATGGGGCTTCTGAAGAGCGCACAGCTAAGTAATTGGATGAAATCAGGGGAAAAAAGGAAAGCATCCCCTAAGGGTGATGTCTTGTGGAAGAAGGAATAGCTTCTCTGTGAAACCAGTGGAATAGTCAACAGCCAATCTGCTCGAATTTGGATGGGTTGAAACCCAAGGGAATTCACTAATGATGCACTCGTCTTTAAAACACCTCCTTGGAGTGAAAGCAGCCGTGAGCAGGCGTCGTCTCCTGCCAGGACCTGCCACTGGAACCTCCAGGAACGGGAGCCAGGGTGAGCACTCAGGGGAGTGTTGCTGCATGTGCCAACCCGAATTCAGGGGTGAAGTTCAGTGGAACTCAGTGATCCTCGTGGATCCCTCCCAACTCGGGATATTCTGTGATTTTATGATTCTCTGACCATGCAGGAGTGGAGGGCAGCTGAGAAAGGAGCATCTCTAGTGCAGGGGACAAGCGACCAGTGGGGATGATCTGAAGTGGTGCTGCCAAAACCCAGGTTGTGCCACGGGGAAAGGAGCAGACAGGAAGGAGTTTCCTTGTGTTTTCCATGTTTTGGGATCCTGAGCATCCTCCACCACTGCTCGTGTTGGGAGCCCTCTCCACCCAGCACTTCCCAAGCACAGATGGAGCGTGGAGGATGTCCCCCTGTCACACAGGCTCTGGGGTGCCTGGGCTGGGGTTTTCAAAAGGAAAATAAAAGTACCACTTTGAAGCATGTCCCCTTGTGCTGGTTTCAGCTGGGGTAGAGTTAATTTTCTTCCCAGTGGCTGTGTTTTGGAATTGTGCTGAGCACGGGGCTGATTTTACAGAGATGTTTTTGTTATTGCTGAGCGGGGCTCACACAGAGCCAAGGCCTCTGCTGCTTTTCACTCTGCCAGGCTGGTGAGGAAGCTGGAGGTGCTTGGGAGGTGGCACAGCCAGGACAGGGGACCCAGACTGACCACAGGGATATTCCTGACCCTGTGACATCATGGTCAGGGTATAAATTGGGGGACAAAAGAGGAAGGGGGGTTCTGGCATCAGTCAGTGGGTGGTGAATGAGTGCACTGTGCATTACTTGCTTGTTTCCTTTTTGTTATCATTATAATTTACCATTATTATTGTATTTTACTTTATTTCCAATTAATAAACTTTTCTTATCTCAACATACAAGTTTTACTCCCATCCTCCTCCTGATTCCACAGGGATGACAAAGTGGCTTTGTGGTGCTTTATTTCCCTCTGGGCTTAAACCACGACATCCCCATAGCCACTTGGAGTGACTCAAACCTCCCTGATGGCAGTTCCCTGTCCCTGGGTCACAGCCCCATCCTGCTTGGGGAGTCTCACACTGCTCGGCAACAGCTTCGTGCTGAGAAGATGGGGAAAAAAACCCCACATTTCCTCTCAAACCCAAGTTATTTCAAGGGCAGCAAAAGCCTCCCTTGCCCATCCCTGTGGGGAGACCAAGGCACAGCCTCAACCCACATCTCCACAGACCCCTGTGAACAGCACCAAAGCATCTCCCTGGCATTTAAAATGCAATCCCACACTGTATTCCCAATATCCATAACCTGGCTGGTTGGCTGTTGGTTCCCTCCCTTTTCCAACACACCACAGCCCTGCCTGGCCATCCCACAGCAGCTCCAGTTGGGGAATCCAGGCAGGGGATTCGCTCAGAGATAGTGAGATATTACTTATGTCCATTGAAAATACCAGCAGAATTAATTTCAATCTAGAGCATCATTTGCTATGGTTTTCTCCTTTAAAGGACAACTCCAGGCTACTTAAACCCCTCAAAAGGGCAGCACAATCTTGGAAGATTTATTGCAGAGCAAACTGGAGGGTCTCCAGTGGGGTTCAGACAGACCCAGACCTCACTGCCCAGCTCCTCGGGGGTGGCACCCAGGGCTGTCCTGGGCATCCCATCCTCCAGCGAGGAACTTTCCCAGGGAGCAAAGCTGCAGCCCTTCGATTGTCTGCCCCTCTGATGTTCCTCTTATTTACTTTCACTATCGATTTTGATTCAAGCAGATTAAAAGACCAAAGAGCCAACTAGCCAAGGACTAACTCTGACACATAATCCATTGCAATCACAGCCCAGAGACTCAGTGCTAACTGCAAACAAGAAAGCCCAAGGCCAGGCTCAGGCTGGCAGCAGTGGCCACCTCCTGTCCCCATCCCTTTGGGGAAGATGCTCCAGGGATGGACAAGGTCCCACAGAGTGGCTGCACCCCTTGAGGGCACCCATTCCCCAGCACGAACTCCCAGCCAGTTATTGCTCCAGCAAATCCACCCACATCTGCCCTTAAACCGCTACAGACTCATTAATTTAAGTTATACAGAGAAAATACGGACCTGCTTGTGGAAGAGAGCACCAGGAGCCACACAGGGAGCTGCCACACAGCTGGAGGTGCCCATGGAGCAGCTCAGGGGCTCCTGGTGAAGTGGACACTTCAGCAGAGCTCCATCGATCTTCTGCCAAGCCCTGGGAGCGCCGGCAGCAAAGCGGCTCCCTGGTAATCAGCCAAATTAAGCAGCCTTAAGTCACTGGCTGGTAAAGTAGATTATGTCCCACCCGCCTGCTGGCACCTACTCCTGGATTTAGCCATCCCCTCGTGCGCTGCTGTGTAAATGTGCAGCCTGAGGGGTGTTTCCCTCGCTCTCTCTGCATCCCTGGGCAGGCAGAGCCTGGCAGGACCCTCTGTGCCCTGCAGGGCTGGTTCCAACTCTGCCACAGCCCGGCCAGGCAGGACCTGACCCAGGTGCAGCCGTGTGATTGCAGCGACTTCAACCTTTCCCTGGGCTCAGGGTGATGCCTTAGGTTTTAACTCTTGTATTTTTCAAGTCTTGTGTTGCTTGGTGTGTAACTCTGAAATGCCTTGTAGCCTGTGAGCTGCTGCTCTCTCATGCTGGTCAGACATAACAAACCTCTCTGGGTTTGCTCTCCAAGAGAGCAAGACTGTCGTAGGCCCAAAGCCTCTAAAGGGGAGCAAGCTGAGGGGAAATTCCATAATTAGCTAAAATTTTAATTGACGAATTTATACTGATATGCAAATGAACCAAACCTATAAAGGTGTGGGGAACTCGTGACTCGTCGTCCCTCTTGGGGTCCAACTTGGAGCCTTTGGCTCCCCAGGGTGCACCTTTGAAGGCCTTTCAAGTAAATACCGACCTTTATTCCCTTATTCCTGTCCAGTCTCTGTTTCTAGAGAGCCTCTCAAGGCATCAAGGGGACCCCCTCCTCTCCTGCAGCCCCCCACAACAGCAGGGCCTGGGGCTGATGGCAGCGGGAGGAGCGATGTGCTGGGAGTTCCCTGCTGAGAGCCAGACCCAGCTGTGCTCTGCTGCCCAAAGCAGCAGCAGCAGGTGGGAAATAGCCCTGTTCAGCCCCAGAAATCTCTCCTGGAGGCCTCACACCACCCCTCTGGCCAGGCACTGCTCTGCCCATCTCGCTCCCAGCCTGTCATGGCAGTGCCACCTCCTTGGGGTCCATTGCCCACAGCTCCAGGAGCCTTGAGCTGCATCTCTGCTTCCCTCCCACAGCCCTGTCCTGGCACACTGCAGGTTCTCCTGCTGGCCTGATGCCCCAGGAGGTTTCCAGGAGGAGTTTGGTCACAGAAACCACCCCGAGGTGTCCCTGGCCCAGCCCCGCTGGCTCTGGGGTCTCGTTCCTCCCTCCTTCAGCTGCAGGACCCCGAGCTGAGCCTGCCAAAGAGGGTCCTGATGCTTTTCTACCCAACCAGCCTGATGCCTTTCCCTGGTGTTAAAATGAAGAGCCAAGCACGGTAAGAAGGGAAAAAGGGTTTTCCCCTGGGTATTCATTGCAGGCCCCTGAGGTGCAGCACAGGCAGGGGCAATGCCCCAGAGCACACGGAATGCACACCCACGGGCACTCGGGATCACATCCTGGGCCTCACAAATGAGCACATCCAGCAAAGATTCCCCAGGGAGAGGCTCCAGGGAACCCCCGGCCCAGGACCCTTCCCCTGGCTGGGCCCAGCTCAGGGTACAGGATGTGTTCTGGAGAGGCCCTTGGTGCCTGGGGCTCTCTGACCCCTCACTGCCAGCCTGCCAAGGGCTGCGGGCTCTTGGCTTAACAAAATATTAGGTCTGAGAATGTGGGCTAGAAGCACTGAGAATACATAAAAGCTATAGAAAAGTGGTATAAAAGAAAAGGCAAAAAATCATCATGGTATCAAGCTCCCCCTGTCCCTCCCATCCCGAAGGAAACCCTGTAGGAACAGCCTGCAGCTCTACCCAGACACCTCCGCTCCCTATTTCCATACAAATAAGAAAAGGCAGGAAAATGAACAATACAAACACTCGCACTCCCAGGCAGGAGCGTTTCATTGCTGCAAGGGAGAGCACAGGGCTCTTCCCCCCAACTTTTGTTACTTCTTACCCTGCCATACACACACCAGAGATCTGATGTCCCCTCTGGGACATGGGGACAGTCCCACGAGTCCTGACACAAGCCATCACTGCAGGTAAATGGAGCTGGATCATCTCCTCTCCCCCACAGCCCCAGAGATGGGCTGGGGGAGCTGGGAAGGTGGGGAAGAAGAGATGAATACACACACCCCCAACATAAGCTGCAGTTCAGCTTTTATTTATTTTAATATATTTTTTAACCCATTTTTCTTCCTTCCTTCTCATCCCCCTTTCACTTTTTCTTTTAAAAAAGCAGCAGCAGGGAATTTTTAGTTGCTCCTCTATTGCCAGCCAGCACTATTTTAAATTGCATTTTAAGCTGTTCTGCAGTGCTTCAAACACCTCACTCTGCAGGAGAGGCTTCCAAATTACAAGATTAACATCGATTTTAAATTGCTTCCTAAAACACAAGGGCTCTAGCACAGGGATGGATCAAGGGCAGCAAAACCCAGAGGACACCAGAGCTCCTGGGGCATGGCTGGACCCCACCCTGGGGTGGATGCTGTGGGTGCTGGGGGCAGCTGAGACCCCCAGTTCCAGGTGAGGAGCAGCACACACAGGTCCCACAGGACAGGGACAGCCCCAGAGTGACTCCACAGACCCGGGACCAACCTTCATTTGGGTTCTTGGTGTTCACAAGAGGCATCTCTCTAAGGGCACCGGCGTTTAACTCATCTGGTTCTCCTCCTAATGCTCCCCATTGCTCATCCAGGGAAAATTGTGCTCTCGGGAGCCAGTGCCCCAAGGATTGCAGGAAGGGAAGGACTGCACCCAGCACTTGCACAGCCCAAAACCAGCCCGAGGAAGGCTCCAGGAGGCTCAGCACCACCGCCACTCCTCCAGCTCTGCACATCCAGCGCTCGAGCCCACAGCCACGCTTCCAGCTGTCCCAGAGGGTTCAGCTTCAGCAACAGCAGAACTCACTCATTGAACATTTCTGAAATGATCTCTTTCCTTCAGCCAAAAAGATTGGCCAAACAGTGCTGGGCATCCTGCCACTCTGCTTCCAGGGGCACATAAACCATCCCCTTCCTCCAAACCCATCAATCTCCAGTGAGCCCAAAGCAGGACCCCATAGCTGGGGGGCATTGGCAGAGCTGCAGGATGAGCCCCAGCTAATCTCTGCTCGAGCTGAACCGAGCCCTGCTCTCTCGTTTAAACCAGAGAAACAAATAAATCAGTGGGAAAACCCAGCTTTTACAGAGGCTGCTATGGTTCCCGCTGTGCTAGTTTTATTTTCTGAAGTACCTGCTGCCTCCCGGGCTCAGGGTGGATTTTGATTTACGAGTGAAAAGGGGTAATAAAAGCATAAAGAGCCATTAACATTCCTCCTGGCCATGGTGGGGTGTTGGCTCATCACCAGTTGATGGAAATGCCATTTGACTTCCTTATGAGCTATAGAAAATCAATTAATTGATTTAATCATTCCCTGGGTGTCCCTGCTTACGGAGATAACAGAGTGCCAGGGCAGCAGGATGCTGCTCCTGCCTCCTCCGACACAGGGGCATCAGGGAAGGGGCCAGCACACATCCCTGCTCCGAGGCTCTCATCACTGCTGCCCCAGCTCAAGATGTGTGAATTCACACTTCCATTTTCCAGTAAGTTTGGTGGCATAATTTTTTTCTTCTCTTTAAGCCTGCAGGCATTCAATTCTGAGCAGCAATTGCATCAAGCAGGCACTTCTTCAGGAAGAGACATTTTCCCAGGGTGGATTAAGCCTTAACCACTACAACAGCAGCCCTGACACTGCTTTTTGCCCCCCGGTGCCCTGCAAAGCACCAATCTGCACATCCCCACAAAGTGGGCAGGACCCCCCCGTGTCATGTGGAACCCCAGGGATGCCTTTATTTCCCTTATTTCAACAGCTCTCATTTCCCTGCCTGCAACAGCAATTTGATGAGAGCAATAAAGTTTTATACTTCCACTTTAAACTCCCTTTCCACGAGTGGGTTGAGGATGGGAGCACAGTGCAGGTGACGATGGATGCAGAGCTTGGGGCTGAAGTGGGGACACCAGCACAAGCAGGAGAGGCCACACCCTTTAATCAACCCTCACTTTCTCCACCCAGGCAGAACAACGGTCTGCTCCCAAAAATCTGCAGATTAAGGACAGCCCTGTGTTGGCCCTGGGGGTGCAACCCCAGCACGGTGGAGCCGATGGCACCCGTGGGTGTTGTGTCACCAAAGAGCCCTTGGGGCAGCTGAGGATCCAGCAGCAGCTGGCAAAAGGCAATATTTGGGGCAGAAAGCCCTCCCCCTGCATCTGGGCTCTACCTGGTGTCTCATTACCTCCTCTCACCCCACCGATGCTTGCACAAGGAAGGAGGAGAACGGTGGGAGCTGCTGGAGCTCAGCATTTCCAGGTGACACCGAGAGCCAACCCCGCTGCTCCAGGAAAAATCAAAAGCCCATCAGCTCCCAGCAAAGCTCCTCACCAAGGAGATGCTCCCAGCACCAGCCAGCTCCACTTGGCACCAACCAGACAACTTCTTACAGCATCAGCTGGCTGCTCCAGCCTCCCAGGATTCATGGAGTGGCTTTGGAAGGGATGGATGAAGAGAAGCTGGAAGTGAGCCCCAAGCACTGAAGAGCTGCCCAGCACGCTCCTCCACATGGCTTCCCCTTGGCTGGTGCCCACAGGCTCCAGGAAAGTCTAATCCAGCTCAGGATGCAGCAGCAGGAAAATGAAGCACTGGGGACATGCAGGTCCCAGCTGGTGCCGAGGAGGTGACACCACAGTGACCTGGGAACACAGCCTGGATAACAACCCCACAGGCAGTGCAGGAAGAGGGGACGGGAGAGGGGAACCTCTCGTCTTTGGAGGGAGTTTTACAGAAGCAAACTGTGGATCCAGACCCTGAGAAGAGTCTCATCCCTCCTCCTGGAGCAGCATCCCGGGCCCTGCCGGCGAGACACGCTCCAGCATCCTCTCCTGACAAGCTGCTTACAAGCGCTGCAGTTACCCAGGGCTGCTCAGCAGACAACATCAAAACATGACACCAGCAGCCCGGGAGAGGCTTGTAACTCACTCAGGAAGAAACTGGGAATAATTAGCGCTGAGTTTGCCGAGCAGAGCCCACCCGGCTCCCTCCCTCCCCATGCCCCCCGTCACTGTCACTTGCTCACACGAGTCTTCACAACTGGTTCTCCTGTCGCCTCTGCTGAGCGTTAAAGGCAGCAAGATAAATTTATAACTCACATGACTTCTTGAAAGCAAAGGGAACACGAACATCCCTGGAAGCACACGTCTGAGTGCCGTGTCTCCAGGAGGCAGCAGTCCAAGCCCTCGCTCCTGGGTGCTCTCCAGCCAGAGCAGGTAAGAAAAGGGATTCCCAAAGCCACAAAGCAACTTTTGGGTATTGTCCCCAACCCAAGCTCCTGTCAGAACTGTGTGCTCTGCCCAGAAGCAGATTGGGATCTGTCACAAGTGGCAGCGACCCAAGTTTGCAAATGGGTCCTGCAATTACCTTTCCCGAGAGAGAGGGAGGGTGAACACATCTGTGTTTTACTGTAAAGCTCCCTTGGGCTGAGCAGCATCTCAGTGCAGCCAGGACAGAGCTGAACCGAGCTGTGCCCTCCTCTGCTGTCATCCCTCACAACGTGCCGAGGAGGTGACACAGGATCATGGACACAGACCTGCTCCTCCTCCTCCTCCTCTTCCTCCCCTCCCAGCACAGCTGACTGCGAGAGGGGATGACAGAGTTGCCCAAGCTCACTCTGATTGTTAGCAAATCCAAGCTTGACCTTTCTGCATCCTCTGTGAGAACAAATGGTGATGTTACCTGGCCACGCTAACCCAGCTGGGACGCTGCTGGAGCAGAAGGAAAACCAGCAGAGCCGGGAGCAGGAGCAAAGGACCCCTCCGAGGAGATCGTGTAGGTTCTCACATTTCTATTTGGCCTCTCTGCTCCTCTCCTCAAGGAGCAATCCAAGGCATTGAAATAACAAGAGATCCCATTGCTTCACGGTGCTGTGGCTCTGAAATGGTGAAGATGCCCTACAAAACCCCGAGCAACCTTCAGCATTATCATCTGCAGCACAATCCCCACCCCTCCACAACACCCCTGCTCTGGAGGGAAACAGAAGCCACAAATACCAAAGCTTACAGCTGTGCTGCACAGCCCTGAACATCTCCCTCCCTCCTCTTCTGTGTTCACTGATGGAAGAAATCGCTGTAAGCAGGTGAGACTCCAGGAACTGGAGCAAGCGACAGCAGCAGGAGAGGCAGAGCACTCCAGGAGCTGGAATTCTGAGAGGGTTTGAGGAGAACAGGGCATGAATTCTGCCAGGTGATGTTAAACACCGTCTCCAGCACAACATGCCTTGGCTGTTGGCTCTGGATTTCTCCTGAGAGTCCTATAGCCCAATGTGGCAAACCAGAGCCATTCTGACACCACAAGGAAGCCCCAGTGCTCAGCTTCCCCCCGGTCTGCATGTGGCACGAGACACCCCAAACCAGCAAGGGGGGCTTCCTCAGAAAACTTTCTGCATAACTTTTCCACATTTATTTTTATTCCCTCCAAAATGAACGTAAGTGACCAAATCCCAGAGGTTTTTGCAGCAGAAGCTGTTCTTTGGTGCCCTGCAGTTCTGCTGTGCCACAGACCACGGGAAGTCCCTGCAGGCACTGGTGCACTGCCCGCCTCCAGACAGGTTCCAGGTCGAGTTACCTTTGCCCAGCTGTCCCGTCCCGCTGGTGTAGGACTGGGAAAACCTCTGTTCTAGCCCACAAGCTGCTGATCACCCCATCAGGGTCCATATCCTGCAGCCCTGAGGAGATCAGACCCCAAAGCACCACTCAGCAACCTAGGATAAGGTGCAACAGCCTTGCAGAGGCTGAGCTTCACCCCTGCTTGCTTCTATTTTCCAGCTTGTGCTCTAAAATCAGCTCTCCCCACCTCTGTCCTTCCTTCATCCCATTTCCCACTGATCCTGCTCCCAAAGCAGTGGAGGAAACACAACACAGGAGCCCAGTTGTGGTGAGCCACAGGAAACCAGCTGGCCATGCTGCTGGGAGCTCGTTTTGGGGTGGGAAAAGGCAGGTGCAGAGCTCTCCAGCTGAGCAGCAGGAAACACTTGAGAATAGGTTGAGAAGACAGCTATGGGAACAGCAAACACACAACTCCAGCAAACCCCCACTTCCCAAGGGCAGCAGGGTTCAAGGACCTCAGCACCCGAACTGCTGCTGCAGCAGTGACCCCAAGCAGAGAGAAACCAGTGAATCACTCCAAACCCTTCTATCAAAGTCCCAGCAAGGTCAGCTGAAATCAAATCAGATTCCTCTTGCAAGAACCAGCAGCCCAGCAGGAGGGCAGAGCTCAGCTCCAGCCGTTCCGGGGTATCAGGACCTGTCCTACACATCCCCTGGGTTTGCAGCAAATTCCTCCAGCACCACGTACCCAACCCTGCAGGAATCAACAGCAAGAGGAATCCAAAGGCTTTTGATTCTTTGAACCAGCTACAGCAGTTGCAGGCAATATTCCAGCCACATCTAATCGCGTTTTAACACTTAATAACATATTTTCCCCTGCTAATCCCCTGCAGCAGCAAGCTCCACCAGCGGGATGTACATCCCACCAAATCCAGCCTGGGGCACAGCCACGGGCTGAGGGACCACTGCCAAATCCCTCCCAGCACCATGATTACAGAATTTGGTGCTTTTTCAGCATCAGCCTCCTGCCCCCTGACTCCAGCAGTAAAACAACCGCAAGAAAGATGCTTGGGGAATAAAAAAAAGGACCACCAAACATATCAAATTCTAAATAAGAGGAGAGAAGAGGGCAGAGAAAACTCAATCTCTTGAGTCTAGAGCCCTTCCCAAAGCATCTCCCACATTCAAAATTTATAGACTTCTCTGTTCCCTTTTTTATCTGCATCTTTGTTTGCAGAACAAATTCTCTCAGTGGCCATTTCAAAACAAAGGAACCTTTGTCTGTGTTTACTTGACAGCAGCGGATTAGGATAAAATAACTTGCATTTCAGAAGGGGGTTTTTTATTTATTGTTAAGATGCAAAGCCTCTACTGCAGCGAATCACCAAGCAGAGAATCCATCTGAGGAACGATTTCTGGCACACACCGAGAAACTTGGCTTTGGGAGAGAACCTCCGAGAAAGGTATTCACATGCAAGAATCAAATTTTAAATGGGATTAACTTCTGGACTGTGACATTACCTATTTCTCCTTTTCATGCTCCTGCCTCACATCTATGTTTATTTTGGTTATGACCAGCTGCTCGCACAGTTCAGGAGCCGAGAAAGCTCTGGGCAGGGCTGGGGCATTTTCATCTCTCCCTCTGAACTGCAATAGCTGAGGCTCAAGGCTGGGCTGGGCAGGTCACTCAGGGAGAAACAGGAACAGCCCCAGCCTAAACTGGACCAGGGATCGAGAACTTAAGCCTTCATCCACAACCCAAAGGATTTTTTGGATGCAGGTGATTTTGAAGCAAATGATTTTTTTGACATTCCCCAGCTCTCTGCAGCCACCCCAGCCCCGCAGGCACTGAAGGGCATGGGCAGCTTTCCCTGCACAGCTGAGCCTGGCAGGACACGTGGGAACAAGGACAAACAGCCACAAAGCTGGGATCAGCCCCAGGAAGGACTGCAGGAGCTGACACTCGCTCACCACAAGCCCACCCCAATAAATCCTCCAGCTCCAGTGCAGAGCAGCCCACCCCAGAGCAAATGGAGGAGGATGTTGGCAGCTGCCCTGCAACACCCATCAATCGATGAATAATGCTCCAAAGGGCACTTCCAGGAGCCCAGGAGGAGCAGGGAGAGCAGCAGCAGGGACCAGGCTCCTTCCCCACCAGGAGCCCATTCCAGGGAAACACTCAGGCCTGGGCATGGCAAACCTGAGGCCACACACCCAGGAGCTCCTCCCGAGCCACTGGCCAACAACCTGCCCAGGTTTGTGCAAATTCCCACCTCTCCTCACATCCAGAGCTCACCAGCCCAGCACAGCTAACCTGCTCCTCTGAGCTCAGCTCTAACCCAGCACTGTGTGCTCGGCAGCAGCCCTAACCGCCAGGAATATTTCCTGGGTTTCCCCGGGATCCAGAACACATGTTAATTAAATGCCAGTTTGTTATTCAAACAGACCTTTGGAGACTTCACAGCGCTAATCAGCAGCACATCCATTCCTGCTCCCACCCTCCCAACTTCCCCCTTCATTCCAGGCTCCTCCACGCGAGCTCCGCATCCCCTCGGCCAGGAGAGGCCTCTGGAGCCCCCTCCTCAGCCTCCTCCTGCTGCGAGCAGAGGGCTCAGACCTGCCCACAGCCTCACATCAGCTCTCAAAGGCTCCAGGGATGGAGTTTCCCCACCTCCCCGAGGCTGTGACTCCCCATGTGCACATGGGAGGCTGCCCAGGACGCATCATCCTCCCTGCCTTTTCCAGGGGTGGGATAATCAGTTTTTCCAGCCATCAGAGCTTCCCCTGCCAGCCTCAGCCTTTCACAGGTGACAGAGGGAGGTCTGCAGTGACATTGGCCAGCTCGTTCCCTGAGGCCTTGGTCCCACTCTGCTTTGGGGGTTACTCACTCCCAGGAACAGCTACAGCACCCTGGGGCACAGCCAGTCCCTAAAAACCAGTGTGACAGCAAAGGCTGAACCCCAAAAGCCTGAACCAGGTGTTAAAGAGTGAGAAAAAGCCTCTCAGGCTGTGCCTGCCAAGCCTTGGGGACAAAGAACACAACCTCCCCCCAGTTCAGCATCTTCCTCCAGAGACAGGAGAGGGGATGCTCTGTGTTTAAAATCAGTGTGTGAGGCCATGAATGAAGCTCATCTTCCCCAATAAGAAGCACAGCAACAGCCAAATGTGCAGCAATTCATCTGGAAGCAATAGTTTGTTTGGCAAAGCCACTGAATATAGGAAAAAAAATTGGATTTGCATTGAATTTTTGAGCTTTCTAACAAAACAGGACTTGCCTTACCCAGTTAGAAAGCTAAGAGACTAAAACCTTGAAAAATTAGATGACCTAGGTCATAATTTACTTCTTTTCTGCTTTAAATGAGACCAGCCAGGCATTACCAGAAGCAACATTCAACCTGCACCACCTCAGAGCAAAGCAGCATCTCTCCCACCCAGCAAGGCCGGTGCTCACAGCCCTCAGCAGAGCCACAGAGGGTCAGGCAGGAGGGTGAACCCATTCACACACCTTGATTTAATCACCTGAACCCCTAAGCATGGGGGATTTGAGATGTGAGGGCCTGAAAAATGAGATTTGTTTTGATCCAGCTCCAGGGCTGTGCTGAGACTGCTCCAAATAAACAAGAGATGGGCAAGGATGGAGGCAGTGAGCATCTGAGCAGCACATGGGGGGCACAGAGCAGAACGTGGGGTCACAGAGCAGCACGTGGGGGTGACACGTGGGACAGGGCAGACACAGAGCCACGCTCACCTTCGGTGCGGATGGTGAAGGGGGAGTCCCCCAGGCGCTTGGCTGAGAACTGCCCTCCCAGGGACGTCATCAGGAAGCACAGCGTGAAAAATCCAATGCCCAGCACGAAAATCCTGCGGGAGAGAGAGCAGAGCTGGAGCGAGGTGTGATGAGGAGCCAGCTCCTCCCTCCTGGGGCAGCCCCACCACCCTGCCCCTGGGGTGATCCCTTTGCACAGCAGCAGGAGATGCTCTGGGGTTGGGTGTCTGGGGCAACCCCAGCTTCCCAACTGCTCCATCCCCGTGGTTCACCCCACCCAGCCCTGGCAGGGAGCAGCTGTGCAGCCCCAGCCCCACCAGCACCTCACCCCAGCCACGGCCAGACCCCCTTCACAAAGAGCCCTGGGATGCTCCTGCCCAGACCCTGGCACAGAGCAGTGGGGGTTTGCCCAAGAACCCCCTCTGAAACCCCCTCTGAAACCCCTGCAGCCTGTGATGTCTTGGGTGGCTACCTAAAAACAGAGACTGGACAGGAATNTTTGGGCCTAGGACAGTCTGGGTGTCCTTGGAGAGCAGCCCCAGAGAGGTTTGTTCTGTCTTAGCGTGAGAGCAGCAGCTCACAGGTACAAGGCACCTCAGAGTTACACACGAAGCAACATAAGACTTGAAAAATATTAGAGTTAAAACCTAAGGCATCACCTGCTCCAGTGGGCAGGCCCTGAGGAATCCTTCCTTCCTTCCACTGCACTCAAGGGGGAGTGGAGGATTTGCATCTTCAGTGGGGAAGCTGGGCCAGACCACAGCTGCCCTTACAATGCTCCACCAGGCCCAGCCCAATAACCCAGAGCCACAACAAACAATACCTGTGTTCCTCTGGGAGCGAGCAGCAAAGAGAGACCTTTACCTTCCCTTCCTCCCAAAGGGATCTAAAAAAAGCCCTTTTATTTTTTTGAATAAAGCCTTTTGTTCCCCTGTAACTAGGCCACCGGCATTGTCATTGTGTCACCCCTGTGCCCAAGGGGACAAGGAGGGACCTGCAAGCAGCACTCCCTTGGCCTGGGACCATCCCATCCCTGCTTTGTCCACCCAGGGCTGGCAGGGAAGTGGCTCCCAGGGGACATGCTGAGCAGGATGTCATCTGCACGTCACCTCCAGCAGGGACAGGAGCTCCCAGCACTGCTCCTGCTCAGGCCAAATCCTGGCCAGTCGCTCTTGTGGGGGTGGGAAGGCTGAAGGCAAGAGCTCCGTGCCATCCTGGTGGTTGTGCAGCAGGGAGTGTAAAGCAGAGTGCTCTGTGCCAAGGGATGGATGTCTGGCCTCCTTCCACCGCTCAGAGACGCTGCCATCATCCCCGAGACTCCGTGGAGGTGCAGCATCCTCCAGCAGGCACACGGGAAAAGCCCTGGCACTGCCACTGCCAGGTGTAGGTGTGACAGCTCCCAGAGCAGCAGCATGAGCTCAGCCACCAACCCAGGGGAAATCTCGAGGAGGAGAAAGAGAAAAGACAGCCTCCAGCCAGCCTTGTGAAACAACAGGTTTGTCTGACCACAGATGAGTCCTGTGTGGGACAGAAAGCAGAATAAGTCCTCAGAGGTGCCCTCAGCAGCCTCTCAGCAGCCCTGAGCCAAAGGCAAGCAAACCACAGAGGACAGGAGCCTCCAACTCTCCTTCACAAGCTCACAGCATCCTCCACAGGGCTTGGAGCTGCACACAGCCACAGCACAGCCACCCAGGCTGTTCCAGGTGCACACAGCTCTCCACCCAAGCGTTCCTACATGGTTAAAGGCAGAGGAGCAGGAACCAGCCCTTAACTCCGGGCTGCAGCACACCAGCACTGCAATTGTGTGCTGCTGGAAAGGGCTAACAAATAAAGTGGCCTGCTTCAAAGCCCTCGTTAGCAACGGGAGATGTTGTGGAGAGCTCAAGTAGCAGGTCAAGCAGCTCAAGAAGGGCTGGGCTTCCCCAGGGAGATCGAGTGGAGGGGATCCCAGGGCAGGTCCCTACTGTCCCAGCCCAGCATGGCCAGGCTTTCCTTGCCTGGAAAGGCTCCTGGGCAAGACGTGGCACTTGCAGGGGATCCCACGAGCTCCCTGCCTCCATCCAGCCAGCCCTGACACTGCTGTCACACAGGCAGCACACACCTGAGCCCCAGATCCAGGGCAGCCTCGCTCCCAGCAGCAGCCAGCTCAAGAACAAAGGGCTTCCTCTGCCTGCTCCGAGGAGGATCAGCCTGGCTCACAGCAGACAGGCACCTAACTCCTGTCCTTCCCCACGGATCAGCCCTGCCCCATCCCCAGTGGATCAGGGGCACCTGGCCATGGGCTCTGGACAAGCAGCACAGCACAGCCTCCCACCCCCTTCTCACCTGCCACCTAATCAAGGGGAAAAGCAACACCCAGGGCTTGTCAGCACTAAGGAGCTCTGCCAGCTCAGCACCAGCACAAGCAGATTCCCCTGGGAGAGGTGATCCGCCTGGGAGAGCAGATCCACCCGGGGGAACTGATCCACCTGGGAGAGCAGATCCACCTGGGAGAGGTGATCCACACAGGAGAGGTGATCCACCTGGGAGAGCTGATCCACCCAGGAGAGCTAACCTGGGAGAGCTAACCCACCTGGGAAAGGGGATGCTCAAGTGCATCACCTAAACTGCCTGACATCTCCGTGCAGGCGTGGACCAGCTCAGGTCCCTTTAATTTCCCAATGAGCCAGCCCTGGAGGGGTGGAAAGCAATTTCTACAAGATTTGTAAAGCACTGTGCACTCACTGAGCCACACTCCCATCCCTCAGGCCTGGCTACAGGCACGGCTGGTGAGCCCCACAAGCAGTAACCAGCAGAGCAGAGCCACCCCCTCCCCAGCAGATGCTGATGAACCATCGAGCTGTGGTATCTGCACACAGAGATGATACAGACCTCAGTCCCCATCCCAAAGCAGCCCTGGGAGAAGGATTTCCAGAGAGCCGTGGTCCAGCTCCAGCAGGGAGGTGATTGTGGAGGCAGCAGAGCATCCCTGATGCTGCAAAGCAACGTGGTGTCCCATAAATAGCTTGGAGAGAGGATGATTTGGGGACATTAGTGCACTGCCATTATCACAGCCTGTACCCAGCGCCGTGCTGGGGCTGGGAAAGGCTCTCAGGAACACTGGAAGGGGTTGCTGCACCCAGCTTGGCTTTGGAGGGCTGAATTTGTCCTTAGGGAACGCTGTCTGCCATGGCACTTCCCTGGCTGGAGAGGACAACAGCAGGGTGGAGATGAAAGAAGCTGAAGGGGGTCAAAGCCCAGCCAAATCCTGCACCCCAGGGTCCTCCCTGGGAGCACATCCTGGTACAAAGCCCAGCCACGGCCCCGTCCTGCTACCCCCTCCCACAAGGGGCATTCCAACAGAGCATCACCTGGATAAATACTCAGACCTGATCCTGCTCTCACACCTCCTATTGACAACATCTTCATCGTTATGTAAGACCTTGTTGACGCTTTTTAAGCTTCGTAATTATAGTCTGGCAAGGAGGGATCGTTAAACACCGAGCAGAAGGAAAAAGGGGAAGGGAAGAAAAAGATACAGAGGTGATCTGTGCTCTGCCATCTCCCTAGGAAACTAAACCTTTTTCATTTTGACTGGATTACAGAGATAGTAGGGGAGATGCAGGATGTTTTTTTCCTAAATAAAAAAAAAAAAAGGGAATCAGAGCCTAACTGGAATTGCTGTCCTTGGGAGATCAGTGGATCCAGCCCAGAGCAGTGCTCCAGGGAGCAGGGAGGGTGCAGGGCCCTCTCAGCCTGAGGACCCCCTCTCTTTTACTTTTGATGATGTTCTCCAGGTGAAGAAAAATGCCTGGCCCAGCCTCAGCTGAGTGGAAGCTCCTTGTACAGAAAACAAATATGACAAAACAGGTAAAACAGACCAGGACCCAGATGGGTCCTCTCCCCCAAAGTCAAGTCTAACTCCCTGAAGACTGCGGAGTTCCAAGGACCAAATAACACCTATCCTGCATGCTGGCTTTGCCTGTCACCCAGTGTCACGTTTAATTCATCACTCAGGCACAGTTCTGCTGCCAAGTCCCTCTCCACATCCTCCCCAAACTGAAATGGTCACGGTTCAGGGTTCTGGCTCGGTGCCCACAAGAGAAGAAAGCAAAATTCCTCAAGTCTCAAATGAAAACTGGAGGTGTTGTCCCAGCCATGGAGGATTTTGGCCCATGGAACTGAAAGCTGGATGTGACCAGGAGGGTCTGAGTGCTGAGCTGGGATGTGGTGGGGGGAGGAAGGCCAGCAGCACCCAGCAGGATGGGGCTGTGACAGTGGGACTGTGACACTGGGACTGTGCCCACGGTGCCACATCACCCAGCTGGGACCCACGGGGAGAATATTGCAAGGGGAAACCAAGGGCCACAGAGTCAGGTAACATCTTTTATTAGACAAGTTTTCAACTCCCAGATGCTGAGCCACCATTCCCACCAGCAGAAGTCAGGTTAATAAACGATCCTTCTCCCTCAAACCTTTTTTGCCTGGAGCCTGACAGGGTCATGGTGCTGTCAAACTGATGCTCAGCCATGGGCATCGTCCTCCACGCAGGGGACCAGGGTGAACTCTCTTACTGACCACTGTTACATCCCACAAAAAGCCTGGCTTTGGCTTCCAGCTGCCAAACAGAACTGCAGAGCCAAGAGCTGGGCGAGCTGGACCAGGGCTCCTCAGTGAATTCTTGACCAGATCCGGCACCATCACAGATGAGACCCCCTTTGCTGCCCAACTGAAGTCAGAGCCACCCCTGGACATCCCTGTGGTTTTCCACACTGATCTGCTCCCTCTCCCCTTCCCTTTCTGCAGGCGCTCTCCCAGCCCAGGGCTCTGCATTGCTTTGCTAAGCGTGTCTGGAGGGTGGTTAATGAAATGTTTTGGCGCACAGGATCAGGTTTCCCGTGTGCTGTTTGCCGATGGCACCGCTCCTCCGACGGCAGCGATCTGCATCAGGCAGGGGATCGCACCACGGGATTCCCTGGAGCAGCCAGGCTTTGCCAGCCAGCAGCAAGGAACCCATTTACAGAACCCATCCTGACTGCCAGGATCTTCTCCCACTCCTGGAGGTTATCCCTGACCCACACCAGATGAGGAGGTGGGGTGCTGATTTTAGGGGAGCAGAGCTGATTTGCACCAGGTTATGGCAGTGCCAACACTCGCCTGTGCTGGGCTGGGAGCAAGGTGACACAGGACTGTGGCATGGGGGGTCACACTCAATGTCCTCGACATTTTGACACAGCCAGGAGAGGGTCTTGCACAGGGAAAGCCTGACTTAACAACAAGGTAACCCCACTGGTTCCAGCAGCACCAGCACTGGTCTGTACTGGTTGGAGAGCAGAAGCCAGCCCGGGGCACATGGACGGGACAGTGCAAGTTCCCCACCCGGACACCAGAGACCATCCAGCCATCACAAACCCCTCACCCACACACATCCTCAGCCCTGATGGGACTTTGTGATCACCCTGAAATGTGGTCCCCGTGCTTCCCCACCCCGATCCCAGGTCCCTGCTGGAGATGGGGTTCCCCTACTCCAGTAGAGTTCCCCTACTCCCAGGGCACAGGGATGCTCAAGCCAGTCACTTCCTCTCTGTGGAATTCAAACGCAGTTAAGAAGGCAAACAGCCAGGTAAAAAGCGTTCCCCGGGGTGCGTGTGCCCTTCCCGTGCCTCTCGCAGTCACTCCCTGCTCCACCTGGAGCAAGCCTGAGCTCTGGGAACCCTCACGCCTCTGCCACCACTTTGTGACATCCCGCTGGCCAAGTTCCCCAGTCCCAGAGCAGTGCCGCGGGATCCAGCGGCAGGAATCGCTCCCGGCAAGCAGAGCCCAGCCCGGGGAGAGGCAGAAACCTCTCCGCACCTGAGTGCAAGCGAGCGGTGCAAGCACAGCCTGTGCTCCTTCCCAGCGCCGGCCGGGAGCCTGGGCTGAGCAAAAAGGCAGCGAGCGGATCCCTCCGGTGATCCCAGACCTCCCAACACAGCGGGGAGCGCTGGAACCCGCTGAGCTGGGCTCACCCCGCCTGGAGCTTCGTCCCCCGGCACCTTCCCCTCTATCTCTAAGGGGTTTTAGTGCCTCTCCCCATGGAAAAACCACGTACCTGCCAACCTCTCCCGTGTGTCTTAAGCCCGGGAGCAACCCAAGCGCATCTCCAGGGAAGCAAAGAAGCCGGAGAGGGGAAGCAAATGTATGGAAGCGAAAATGAGGAGTTACACCAGGGGGAAAAAAGCAGTACGGGTGTGCTGGAGCCGGAGGGGTTCAGGTTTGGACATCCACTCCAGCCCCACTGCCGGTTCAGGGTGGGTTTCAAAGTCCCCATCTGCAGCAGCAGGTCTAACCCAGAGGAACCGAATCCCCCCGAGTACCAGCATCTCGGAGGACGGCACCAAAGAAGCCAGCAGCGAACAGCCCCGCGACAACCCCAGAGCC
>VZRO01002123.1:313465-347000 GCA_013397915.1 Daphoenositta chrysoptera | reverse complement strand
TCCCTCCATCCCTCCCTCCATCCATCCCTCCACCCATCCATCCACCCATCCATCCATCCATCCATCCATGCACCCATCCATCCATCCCTTCACCCATCCATACACCCATCCTTCCATCCATCCATCCATCCATCCATGCACCCATCCATCCATCCCTTCACCCATCCATACACCCATCCTTCCATCCATCCATCCATCCATCCATCCCTCCCTCCATCAATCCTGGATCTGCTCTGGTTGACCCTCAGGGAGAAGGAAACACCTCCTCCTGGGAGCACCCCCTGTTCCAACGTGGTTTTGCTGACACAGGGCAGTCCGGATGGGACAACACTGACTGCAGGCAGGGACACAAGGGACACCCTTCTCCTGAGGGGTTTTGTACACACAGGATGCTCTTGTAAGGACCGGGAGGGAAAATGCCAGCAGTACCTGGAGTGACTTGCACAGGGACCAGGCACAGCCGCAGCAGGCTGGCACCACACCCTGGTTCTGCCCTGCTTTTCCCGATCTGGATTCTCTCCTCGTCCCCCAGCCCCCGTGCTGGCTGTGCAGGCTGCAGGAGGGTGTGATTCGCCTCGGCTCCACGGCTTCTCTGCCTTGATCAGCTGCACTTAGATAAACAGCAGTACATCAATAAGCAGCTCTAATTAGAGGTGTTAATAGCACTGGGAGCTGGGGGAAAGCGCATCGAGGCAGGAGGGAGAGCAGTTGGCAATCTGAGGAGAGCGAGGGGAGGAGCTGGGAGACCTGGGATGCTCAGGACTTTCCCTTTCTGCCTTGGGGGGGCTTGGCACGCACCCCGCGGGTGGGACAATCAAGCTCCAGGAGCCCCCATGAAATTACCAGGGAAATATCCCCCGTCCTGATTATCCTGATTAATTTATGCAGATGCTGTTATGCATTCATATTTCATGGAAGTCTTGCAAAGCCGTGGATATTCACAACCATTCGTTCCCTTCTAGAAATCTCCGTCAGTGAGCGGGGCTGGGAGCTGGAGTGGAAGTTACACCTGGGGGACCTCAGCTCCCTGTGGCACTGGGGACAGGGCAGCCACATTCCCAAGGCTGGGTTGTGCCCCTCCATCCCAGTATCCATCCCCCAGTACCTCCTGGGGACAGCCACCCCAGGGCAGAGGGCACAGGGGACACTGGCACAGCAGCTCCGCTCCCACCATGACCCCAGTCCTGCACCCACCACCTCACAGCCCTCCCCAGCCCTGATTTCCCAAAGCCAAGAGGCTTTGTGGCCCCATGGAGGGACTTGGGAAAGGCTCAGTTCCCACAGCACCATTCCCTGGTCCCAGGAAGCTGCTCAGTGATGCTGAGCAGGACAAACGGGCAGGAGCTGCTCCCAGGGGTCCCTCTGGCCCACGGTGGGTGGGATACAGATTGGGGCAGAGGGGACCCCTGGGCTGCCACCACCTGATGGTGGGCTGGGCATTCCTGCCAGCTCCAGCACTTCCAGTGCTTTCCCAGCAGCTGTCTCCCTGGAAACTGGAAGCAGGAAAGGGCATCGCTTCCCTTGAGGAAAGGTGGGTGGACAAGCTGTGCAGCAATTCCTCCCAGGAAGGGGGATGGATGGAAGGCCGTGGCTCCTCTGCTGCCCAGCTCCAGGTGTGTCAGGCAGGATCCTTCCTTCCCAGGGGTCCTGCAGCCTGTGGAGGGACACAACCTATTCCCACACCTCCCCAGTGCTCCACATCTCCATCTGCTTTGGGGTCAGGAAGAATCAGTGCCTGGACTCAAGGCCACTCAGGGGAGGTGACAGTCACTGCAGGAGAAGCAAAGGACTTTGTGGAGAGCCAACAGAGCAGGAGGAAGAAGGAGCAGGTGGTGGATAGGGAGGAGAAGAACAGATGGGAGTAAGGGAAAAATTTGAGGAAAGCAAGAAGAGGTGCTCAGAGCACGCTGGAGGAGGATGTGGCCTCAGGGGAGCCTGCCAGGACCCGGCAGAGCAGAAAGTCAACGATATTAAAGCAAAGACACTGGATATTTTTTCATTCCCTGCAGCTCCTGCTCCTCAGAGGAGAGCGAGGATGTCTGAAACGCAGGCAGAAATTAAACCAGGGGCACTTCAGTCTGCTTGTTCAGCCTGTAGAACATCTGGGGAGCAGAGCAGGGACACGGCTCAGAGGGGACAGAAAGGACTGGCACATGTCCCCAGGCGGGCCCTGTGTCACACAGCCCCACACTCTGGTTCTGCTCTTTGCTTTCCCTTCGGGGACACCCCAGGAAGGCTTTGCTCAAGCCCAGCTGCCTCTGCCTGCAGCAACTCCCATCCATTTCCATTCGTGAACCTTCCCCAAAAAACGGACCAGGGGCTCAGCTCCTGTGAGCAGAAAGGGGGGACATGGACAAACAGCACCTGCCATGCTCGGGGCAGCTGCTCTGAGCCTCATCCAGCACACCCTGACCATGTCCAGGGCCATGTCCCCACGCCGGGCAGGCCACCAGCAGCTTCAGCAGGTTTGGCCTCTGCTCAGCAGCACCTCCCAGCCCAGGGAAGGAGCAGATCCAAAGGCAGGGAGGAACCCGGGGGCTCACCCGAAGCCAAATTTCCTAAAGGAGCTCACATCGAGCTCAGTCAGAGCACTGGTGATTTATTGGGGGAGCAGCTGTGAGGCTGCAGAACAGGAGTCTGCTGCTCCAGGGAGCAGCACAGGGAGATTTTGGGGGCAGAAGCTGCTGGTTTAGCTCAGGGTGTTCAGCACAGGGTCACCCTCGGGGCTGGCTGGGGCAGCAGAGATGCAAAGGAGGCTCCAAGCCCTGCTGGCCCACAGCTCAACTCCAAACCCACAAATGAGCCTCTCTTTTTAATCTTTTCCAGGGAAATGGCTTCTCCAGTTTTTGTCTGGAACAGCCAATCAAACCCAAGGAGTTGCATCCAACTGTGAGGGGAGAAAAGAAATCCAGGTCTATTAAAAATTATGAAAGACACCTTGACAGTGTCCCTTTAATGTAATTAAAAACCTATTTAAAGGCATGCCAAATGTTTACTAATTAAACAAGCACTTCATTCTGTAGCCATAATGAAAAAAGTAATTGGGATACTTCGAGCAAATCCCAGGTTTTTAAAGAAATAATTACTTTATAGAAAATTAGTTACTAAATTAAACCATTCTTTACCTGCTGTTACTTTGGCTCTCTTTCTCATTTTTGTGCAGTTGAATCCTGAAATTACCTGGGACAGATTTTTATCCTGGATAATGAAAATTTCAAAGGACATAGGAAAAAAGAGGAAAAGTAGGAAATGCTAGCAGGTGCCCAAACGTTAACATAGGGCTGGTGGACAAAGCATGGCATGTTTGGAACAGACTGAAATGTGCCCTCGTGGCTCACACAGCTGCTCTGCTGGCTGATCTCCATCCCAGCACCCCACTGCTGCTCCAGCCCTGCCACCGAGGCAAACCAGGGCCACCAGCTCGGGTTCAAACGTGGGCCAGCCCCCCGAGCCCCACTGCTGGGCTGAAATGGAGTGAACCCATCCCCTGAGGGGAGAGAGGTGGTGTTTGCCGTCCTTGGAGAGTCTAAAATCCAGCTGGAACAGTCCTGGGACACCTGCTGGTGGTGGCCTTGCTCGAGCAGGAGGCTGGACTGGACAATGCCCAGAGGTCCTTTCCAGCCCCCGGGGATTCTGTGGGGACCAGAGGAGCAGGAAGGATGGAGTTGTAGGGCCACACCACGGCCCTGCCTGCAGATCTGGGCTCCACACTCAGCTGCCATCAAGCAGTCAGGTCGTGTCTTTGTGCCCTCCCTGCAAGAAGGGTCCCCAGCTTAGCTCATGGATTCTGCTGATGCCCAAAAGATGGGCTGGAAATAAATCCCCACAGCCCGATGGCTGTAGAGGAGGTGTTTGTTTATTGCAGCGCTGGTGGTGAGGGGGATTTCTCCTCCCAACTCACCCACTTTTGTCAAGTGTTGTGGGATATTTATACAGTAAATTATGGTTATTATTGCAGTGTCATTACAACATCATCACACACGTGCCACAACTAATTTACATAGCGTGATCTCATGGTTATTAGGTAATTTCTTCTCATCATGCCTGCGCTCCGCTAATTTGGGGGTCAACAGGGTCTTTGACCTCTAAAGTCTTCTTCACACTTGAACTTTTCACCTTTGGCTTCAGGGCATGCATGGTTACGGTGCTCCTTGGTCTCTCTGGTCTTAACTGGCCTCAATTCTTTGTTTTGTGGCTAATTGGCTTTGCACTTGCCAATTCTCATTAGTACTACCCTTATCTATCTCTGAAGCTACACACCTGGTGAATCTTTTTCTCTCTTTTTGTCTATTCAGCATTTAAGCAACTAGTTAACCATATACTACCCATGACATTGTATGAAAAGTTATTTACATCAGGTTATATAGGTATCAAAACTTATGATATAGGTATCAAAAGTGATGATTATATAAGGTTATATAAGTACAAGGTTATACAGGTATAGAAGTTATGATTCAGGCTACATAAGTAAAAGCTGTGATTTAGGCTATGTAAGTATAGAAAGTTATGCTTCAGGTTATATTGATTAGAAGTCATGATTGGGCTTATATTGATATTAGGCTACACAGATATCTTATAACCTAAGCTATATAAACAGTTTGTAGCTTTGACCCAAGTTATGTAGACATCACTGCAAGGCAGGACTGTCCCCTTGGTGACCACCTGCAGACCTGACACACATCCCAAGGCTTCCCAGGTGCTGCCAGTTCTCCACTGTGAGCAGGCCTGAGGTCAGAGGCCAAGGGCAGATTGGAAGTGTCCCTGCCCATGCAGGGGTTGGATGAGATGAGCTTTAAGGTCCCTTCCAACCCAAACTGTTCTGTGATTCAGAGGCAGGGGCAGGCAAACCAAGCACTCCCACCCGTGTCATCAACACACACCCATCACAGGAGGTTCTTTCTGTCTCCCCCTCCTCCTGCAGACTCTCTCCAAGGCAATCCTGGCCAAGCCAAGGCTCTCATTTCCACTCTGGAGCACACAGTACTAAATTTAACGTGGCTCCACGAACCACCCAGCCCTTGTTTCCCAGCCAAAGCGTGCTTGCCTCAGCCTGTGAGCTTTACCTGGCTCTTCCCGAGGGCAGGCACAGGCTCCGAGCACGAGCCCACTAATCTGAGGTGACACCAGGCTGAGTGCAGAGAGAGGCAGCGAAGGCACACGGTGACCAAACATCTGTGCAGGAGGCAGCAGGGGCTGGCTCCCAGTTGTGGGGCTGCAGGGGCCTGGGATAGCAGATGGGAAGTCTGATTGCATTTGCTGATAATGGATTAGGAGGCTTTTCTTGGATCTCCACTTTCTCCTGGTTAGCCAGTTCCTTGAGGGGCTCTGCAGGGAGGTGTTACAAGAGATTTATTAACGAGATGAGCTGCAATGCCAGGAAAAGCTGCAAAATGCACTTTCCCTCTCACGTGTGCACAGGCTGAAACCCACCCCATGTGGAAGCACTCAGCATCCTTCCTCCTCCAGCAGATCTGCTCCTTCCCTCCCAGCTGCTGTTTCACCAGAGCAATGGGAAAACAATGCTCTCCTTCTTCAGCCACCCAACGGCCTCCTAAATGTCCTTATGTGCCAACAACAGCAAATAAAAGCACCTTAAAAGCAAGGCAAAAGAACCTGTGGGGAGTTGCAGCTTGTCCCCAGCGTCCCCAGCACTGTCACAGCCTTTCCCCAGGGCCAAACTCCTCCTGCAGGGCACAGCTCCCAGCTCTTCCCAGGGCTGGGGAAGAGACAGCATCTCCAAAGGTGTCCGTGTAAGGGGAAAGATTGGGTTTAACACCCACAGGTGGGTTATGGGGAGCTGGCTCTGAGTGGCAGGCCAGCCTTTGGCACAGCTTCTGGAGAGGAGCTGGATGCTCCCTGCTTACCTGACAGCTTCCAAAAATAACTGAGAGCTTCCAGCAGCATCGCCTGCTCCCAGCTGTTCTTCAGGACACACATACAGTCCCCTCCTGGGTGCAAGGCAGATTATTTGGGCTGCCTGAAGCCAGGGGTCACATCTGGAAGCCCTACCTGGCCCCCCTGCAGCCCAAAGCAGGGCTGTTCCTACAGGGATCGTTCCCAGCCCAGGGAAGAGCACACTGAATGTGCACATTGCTGGCCAGAGAGTCTGAGTAACCCATTTTTCCCTGTTTTCCCTTGAACCTGACCCACCTCACCCTCCCCCAGACATGGGCTGCTTTAGCAACAATCCCACCCTGCAGGTGAGGAAGCCAAAACCTGTCCTAAGGCACCTAAGGCCAGCAAAGGAGCCAGGATTAGAAATCCAAGGCTCAGCTCACCAGACTGACTCGCCTGTCCCACACATGGACACGGCCCAAGGTGACACTGCTGAAGCTTTGAGACAGAGCTGGCCACAACTCCCTGCCAAGCAGGAGCTGCAGGGGAAGGAAGGGTGAGGGAAAAAGAGATAAAGTGAAGGGGGAGATAGACAAGAAGCAGGGAAAGTAAAGAAGAGAGAGAGAGCAAACCAAGTACAGGGGTACAGGAACAAGAGTCTCCTGACGCGTGGTTAATATTATGCTTCACTACAGGTGAGATAAATTGGCTTTTTCTGAAAGGAAGGATACAGAGCACACCATCCCCACGTGTGAGAGCCTGACAGCACCTCAGAACCAAGGTTCAGGTAGAGCTGAGAGATTCACCAAGTGCCAGGCCAGATCAGAGCAGTTTCACTGCCTTTTAGCAGCTCCCTGAGAATTAAGCCCTTATCTTGTAACCTTATCTCCCTGAGGAGTGGTGCTGGACTCTGTGGTCCCTGAATGCCATTGCAAAACCCCAGCACGGGTAATCCCCAGGGACAGAGCCCAGCAAGCCCTGGATCTCCATCAGCTCAGGGGATATCCACAACAAATGAGGCTGCAGGTGGAGCAGTTCCACCCGGGCTGCACAGGAGCTGTTCGTGTGCCTGCCCTCAGCCCCAAGGATGAAAAATGAATTCAGCAACTGAGCCACAATTCATCTCAGCCGGCTGAGGGCTGCCTCTGCAGCCAGGATCCAGGCACAGGCACCACTTAGCCTGGCCAATTTCCTGTGCTGATGCTTCACCCGAGACCCCGGCAGGACAGAGCCATTAATTACAGAGGCTGGAATTGTCTCTCCTGTAGATAAGGGGGAACCAAAGGCAGGTCAGGAGCTGTACGTGCCCAACAGGGGAATGAACTCTGCCAGCAAGTGCTGCTAAAACCAGCCTTTGCTGGGATGACACGAGTGTTGTGTGCTCAGCCAACCCAGCCACGGGTCCGGCTTGGTGGGTGGGATACAATTCCTTGGGGAGCAGAGCCACGCTCAGGATTTCACTGCCAGGTGTAGCCAGTGAGAAGAGGCTTCCCTGCTCTCCTCGGGCCCTTTGGAGCTGCTCATCCCCACCCACTCAGCTGCAGGTGCTTTGCAAAGGAGGTCAGGAGCTCCTGGAGGCTCCGTGCCCACGGGCAGCCAGCAGCCGCAGGGACAGGACTGTTCCCACCTGCAGCTGCGATGTCCCCAGGCAGGGCAGAAAGCTGGGACATCACCTCCTGCATCCAAGGCCCAGCAGGGTCCCTGTAACCCCCCTGCTGCTGGGCTGGCTGTGCCGTCACGCTGGGAGGGTCGAGGGCATGCAGAGGGCACACGCGGTAACCCCAGCCAGGCTTCTGGTGATTCACTTAAACACAAAAATAGCACCGAGTGCCTCCTGTTCCACCCAGCATCCTCAGAGGATAATGCTTAGGAGATTCACCTTCCTGAACCAGCAGGATGAAGCTGCTGCACCACAAAGAGGAATTTTCCAGGATGAGCCTCATCCTCAAATGCCCAGTCAGACCAGTACCCTGCCCACCAATCCCCTTCCAGCTGGCCATGAACTTCCCACCAACACCACAACATCTCCTCATCCTTTCCTCTGTTCTTCTTACACTTTGCCCCTCCAAACCTCTCTCCTCCACAGCTGGGAGGATTTGCTCTGAAATCCAGTCCTTCCCAGCAGAGAGGAGGTCAGCCCCACACCTCTCCCAGCTCCTCGCTTGGCTTCCCACCCGAGCTGACCCCAAATCCAGGACCTGGAGTCTCCACAGCCATTCCAACAGGGACAGCAGCTCCTGCTGGCTCTTGGCTGGAGCAAGGAGTGTCCTTTACTCACCTGGGGGTTGATGCAGCTGCATTTGCTGGTTTGCTCATCACAGGGGTCCAGCTCCTCTCCCAGCCCCGCAGCAACTCCTGGTTTGTGTCCCGGGGCAGCAGAGCAGGGCTGCTCACACTTAGTGCCTCAAAGCAAACAGCATCACTTTGTTCCTTTCCTTTTGCTCCGTACAAAACACTCTACAGAGGACTCAGTTATGAACTAAACCCATCTTCCACTTGTGCTGTGCCACACCAAACAACTTATTAATGAAGAACGATTATCATTATTAACAAAGAGGTAACTCTAGAAATGCCACACGAGCAGCTTGCATTTGGGAGCAGCTGTATCCCACAAAAGATCCCGTTCTGGGCACTTCAGGAGGGTGCAAGACTCCCTTTGCACACACACAGGACAACCTGGGCTCACTCAAGCCCCTTCCTGGTTTCCAGTACCAAGGAATTGGCTCAAATCCCTCAGTACAAGGTCTAAGAGCCCTTCTGCTATTTCTGTGGTCATTAATTATGACAACTGGGTCTCTATCAGGGTTTTACAAGCTGGAAGGTACAACAGCTAATTAACATTGTGCTCTTGGTCCCCACAACCTTCCAGCCAGGCCACAGCTCTGCCAAAAGACTTGCTGGAGAGAAGGAAGAGGGGGAGAGAGGAAAAAAAAATATAAAGAAAGACAGAAAATCATCTTGGCTCCCAGCACAAACCTTTCTCTTTTTAAGATGCATTTCAAGAATCTGCTGGCTGGTAACCTCCCCGAGTTATACGGGAGGCTGCTTGTCAAGAGCTGACCTGAACTGGATTTAATTGGGAGCCAGTTGGAGCGAGATCCAAAGGGCACCTTGGGGAGTGGCAGAGGATGGGAACAGCACCACACGAGCAGAGAGCACCCTCTGCAGCCACAGCCAGAGCCTGGACTGGGCTCTGGGTTTGGGCTGGAGAGCCCCGGGCTGTTCACAGCTCCAGCAGCTCCCAGGACAGCGGTGCTGACTGGGATTTACAGGCTGGATTAGCTGGGAGCAGGCAGCTGCTAATCCCAGCTCCTCCTCTGAGGCTGCCTGTTGCCTTAGGCACAACCGCTGCCTTCCTGCTTCAAAATTCTCCTGTTCTGCAATATTTATCTCCTGCACGAAGTTGGGGTTTTTTGGGGGAAGGAATATATTAATAGAGGAAAAACAAATCAAATATTCTCCAGCAGTACTTCCCAGTAGAAAATATTGGGCAGTTTCCACATTTAAGTATTATCAATATCCTAAGCCTTTAATTCCACCAGAAACAAAACAAGTCCATTTGAGAGTTTCAGTCAATGACTTGGGAACATTATCATTCTTGTTAAATACACCCCCTCAGGAAAATATTGACCATCAAACTGCACTTTCAGCTGCTTAAAACTACCCAGGGCATTCCCACTCCTTCATTCCACAGCCCGAGCACCTGCCACCTTTACGGCTTCATCACCAGCTGAAAAGAAGTTTAATTTTTAATGGAGCAACATGACCTTTCTTTCCCTTCCAAATGAAGTGACACATGTTCACACAGAGGAAAACCAAACCACACCACGACACGCTGTGAGTTCAAAAGGCAGGGAAGGCACAGAGAGCTCTTTCTGTGCTCTGCACAAGGCTGGCTCACAGGTTCATCTTCCCCAACAAGCAGAGCCCGAGCTTTGCTGATCCCTCGGTGTTGCTACCTATCAACACATCATCATTTCAGAACTCCTGGCTGCCTGAATATGAAAAATAATCCTCTTGTTTTCCTCCTACATATTTTAGCACTCCCCTCTGCTTCTCACCTGGCTTGCTACCAGCCTGTCCTGAGCACGTGTTGCTACAGCCTTTGGCTCCCTCACAAACTGAAACCTTTGGCTTTGATCCTGCAGTGAATCCAGACCCACAGTGGGGGTGAGCTGCTGTTGGAAAGCCGAGAAAGACCATATATTTTTTTTTTCCCCCCCTCACAGTTCAGACTGGGGTGTGTAAAACTGCCCAGTTTATGCCCTGGGAACCCTTTCACCAGCCCAGTCACCAATGCCAAGCAAAACTTCCCCTGCCTGGTGAAAGAAAAAACTCATAGCAGGTAAAAAAAAGGGTCTGGTTGTCCATGGCCTTGTGTCAGCCCCAGGAAAGCATCCATCAGCCTGGAGTTCCACCCACAGCAGACCCACGGGTTCCCCAAGCACACCTGGTGACCAAGGCAGGTTGAGCTGCCCAACACCTGGGAGCAGCACAAGTGCCAGCTCTGCCACCCCAGCAAGGGCACAGGCCCACGGCACCCAAACAAGCACCTTCTCTAACAGCATTGCTAACACACCAGGCTGTCCCTGGGCACAAAGGTGTTTTATCCAGGAAGGAAGAAGACTTGAACATCAACTTTTCAATCTTGAAGCATCTTCAAGCCATCCTCCCCTCTCAATCCCTGCCACCAGTGGTTTGCTTGTTTGCTGCACAACATCATAAACACTTTTACCAGCTAGCAAACTTAAAATCCAGTTGCTTTCAAGTGAAGCCCAGCGTGCATAATGCTCTCTCCTTCCCTTGGAGTAATGTTCCTTCCTGTGTCCATGGAATCAGGAGCGTGGGCAGGCACAGTCCCACGTGGATCCCGCTGAACGCCCGCGGGTGCTGAGCCCTGTCCCTGCCTCTCCCTGCGAAGGGCAGCACTTCAGGTCTCACTGACACGTCTGAGAATCAGCAGAATTAAGCTCTTGTGAAGTATAATTATTATAATTATTCATAACTGTCACTGAGATGTGCCTGTGATCGCTGCTCTCTTTCACTTTGCACTGGGGTAGGGGTGGCAGATGAATGCGAGCGCTGGAACACTCATTTTTCAGACTCACTCGTGCCCTATTTCCTCCAGAACTTCCAATTACAGCACAAATGCCGGATGAATTCCAGCCCTGCAGGGAGGAAAAGCAGCCACTTCCATGGCTGGGTCACCTCCACACAGAGAAAACACCGAAATGGAAGCACCAGCTGGACGTGTTGGGTTTGCCCTGTGTCGAGCTGAGCACAGCACCACACCACAGTGGTCATTTATATCCTATACAGATATTTTACAGGAATAGGTATAATGGGGGAAAAGGCAGTTTAAGAAGTCTGGCCTGCAAGTTTTAGATGTGTATGTGGAGAAATTCCAGCGAGGGGAAAGGCTGAGCACTCCCTGCCATCCTCCTCCTGCAGTTTCCTCCATCAGTCACGCACTGGGAATGGGGCAGGGACACTCCAGCAGCTTCTGATTTTCTCCACTGCCTCTGCCTTCAGCCCTCAACCTCCCACGGCACAGGAGCATCCAAGAGAGGAAACACCTCCTCAGCACCAGCACTCAGCTCTGCAGAAACAAAACTCTGTGAAACAAATGCTCTGTCAGTCACAATTTGATGTTGAAAACAAATAATGATGTACGGTGGTGAAGCTCCTTTCAGCAGCTGATTACACAGATAATAACCTGTTTGGTTTTAGGTGTTTTAGGGTTTTTTACACAGATTAATAATCATAAACAGAGCAGGTCAGGCGTTATCACAAGATGAGTGGCTCTGACAACAAGCATTGCATTTAGAAAGGATGCTTAATTGAAGCTAATTTCACTAAGTGACCTTAAATAGCAATTTCCTTTTCATATGACAGAATGACTAATTTTTTTTTTCATTTAAAGCACAAACCTATTTTTTGCTCCCTTCATGATTAACTTTGAAGTGCAAACTCCTGAATGTCCTTTTTATCCAAGACTCAAAAGCACAGCAAAAGTTAACCTGCAAGGTTCTTTTCTATTTATTCACATAAAGGATTGTACAGTCAGGTATTGAATACAAATTCTTTCCCTCAGAAATCAGAATGCCAAGGCCATCCAAAGATCACACTGGTGAAACCACAGTGGATTTTGACAAATCTGCAAATTACTGAATCTCCAGGGAAAACTGCAGCAGGCAGAATTCATCTGGACTGGCCTCCTCTCCTTGCTACCTTCCCTGAGCATCTTCACCCCTGCAATTGTATTATTTCATGTATTATCCGGGCAAACGAGAGGCAGCAGAGCTGTTCCCTGCTGCTCCCTCCATTCCCTTCAGTTGCAGATGGAGCCTGCACTGAATCCTGACTTTTACCCTGGACAAAGTCCTCCACAGCCACATTTAATTTTAGATAAACAGGACCCAAGCACTCCAGGATTCTGACTGATTTTGGGAAGTCTTTCAGACAAGAGCACTTGAGTTAGGAGGAAAGTAACTGAAATTGTGGGAAAGGATACTGGAAAAGGAAACAAATAAAAAATAAAGCCCCAAACCAACATTTAGACAGGTTCTCCTCTCAACAACAGCACGGTTTCCTTAAGATGGGCTCTCAAACAGGACCAGGGGACAGGCAAAGGCTGAAGCAGCCACTGATCTCCCTGAGACACTTCACTGGTGGTGTCTAGACCAGAATGAAGCATTTCCAAAGGACTATTTAGCACTAAACCAAACACTTCCATGTCCCTAAGCAGGCTCTAACAAAGCACTTCCAAGAGCCATCAGTTCAGACTGTGTCTCCCTCTCCCAAAGCCTCTGGCACGACTGCTTAAAACAGTGACAGGAGCAATTCCGACAACTTAACGAGCCCATTAACAAAAACAATGTCCGTAATTCACTTTTATTTGCATGGTTGTGACCACGAAAGGAAGAGGCAGTACACTCACTTAAAATCAGCGTTTCCATTAGGGATAATCATTGTGGGAGCCTACTCTCAATTACCACCAATTCCAACCCAAGGACACCTTTTCTTAAGGTAAAAAGAGTTTCAATCATTAAGGCTGCTGCACAGTGTCAAAATGTAAACAAAACAGAAAGGAGAGCTTGGAGGAAGACTCTCAACAGCCGAGATAACCAACTTAACAGAGGCAGTATGAACTAAACAGAAATCTCAATTTCCAATGCACAAACTCAATGGAATAAAGCACCCACTTCATGTGCCCACTGAGAATAATTCTCACTTCCAGATTTGCTCTTTATTGCATTTTAAGGATGTTTTTCCCACTCTTATTTGGTGCTTCTCTGTGGTACTAACACAACCTCTGAAATGAAATTTATCAAGGCACCATTCTGAATTTATCCATGAAAATCACAACAGTCTCAATCTTGGTTTTGAACCAGCATGGTCATATCAGAAGAGTAAGGTCCTGGTAAAGCAGCAAACTTCCTAGTTCAGCTCCATCTCTAAATTATCCCATCTTTTATTATTTTTGCCTGCATGTTAGACAGGGATCAAGGAAAACATGGTATTAACTGCTGCTGCCATTCAATTAACATTACTGGGGCTACAAGGAAAATAGAGGTGTGGATAAAGCCTTCAAACACACATTTCACCAGGAAAATTAATGGTTGTAAGGTCGTGCCTTAACCAACAAACATGCACAGTTTGGGTCCAAGGTGGGTATTGTGGTTCCTGGCATGATGCTGAACATTGCATTTCCTATTTATACTGACAGCAAACAACCAATGTTTGCCCTAAAATACAATATTTAGTGTTCTGTTCACACTTCCCTCCTCTGTAGCATTAATTACTGGCACTCAGGTTGGAGTCCAGGGAACCACATTCCTCAGCTGAAGTAAATTTGTGGAATTCCAAGAAAGTCTAGGGGAACTTTGTCTGCTTAACTGACACGTGGGCCTGAATTTATGGCTTTCCACACTTAATTCAGTTTTCTATAAAGTTACAGCAAACCCCACCAGGAAGTTTTCTCTCCAGCATATTTTAAAATGGTCGCAAACATTCAAAGAAGTTGCCAGCACAAGATTTCTTGTTTTTCATAACTGTACCACAGGAGGGTTTCTGCTAAGACAGGGACCTTGGTTAAGGATTTTTGGGAGTTCTGGTTGTTTGGGTTTGTTTTTTTTTTAATATCTCTTAAGAGTTTAGCAGTACCTGCAGAAAATTATAGATTTGAATTATTTAAAAAAAATTTATAAATGGTTTTCTTCCTTAGCTCCCTAACATAGATTGTACCTAATGAAATTAACACAACACGAGTAAAAACACAGCATTAATTATGAACAAAGTCTACAGTTGTAGAAATTCTCAGTCCATGCATCCATGTATCAAAATGAAAACCAACTGGCAAGACAAAATATAGGTATGTTTATATGAGATTCATTAAAGACTAATTTGTAGCAGCTTATTTGGCACTCAGTTGTCAAGAAAATCAGTTTTCATTTCCTGTTTAGCATTTGTTTGAAAAACTTGAGGATGTGATATGTCAAGATATTAAACCTTAGTAACATCCTGAAAGAATAAGGGGAAAAAAATGAAAGAGGACTTTTTAATAAACCAAAGCAAGTTAATGTATAATTTTGCATATAAAGATGAAATCTGTAATATAAAACAAACCCACAGATAAAGCAAAAGCCATTTTTTCAAATCCCACTTAATTTAACAGTGAATTCCCAATTCAGATTAACATGAAATTGTTCAAAGGCCACTGAGGTGAAATGAAGGGGGTGCAGCCTCGTGGTTGGTAAATGCTGATTAACAGATTGAGAGATGGAATCATAAATGGATGTCAGTGTTGCTGTTCTTTATCTTGCTACACCAAAAATTTCAACCAAATTAACAACTAATGTATATGGGAGAGGATTTTTCACCTCTTGGCAAATCAAAGCAATATGAATAAGTGAAAAGCAGCAGCCTGAACAACTGAGGCCTCTCTCTTCAGATCAAATGTCAAAAGCAATACTTATACAGTTAATAGTAAAAAAGAGTAGCTATCCATGGTGCAGCCTGGAGAATGTAATGATTTCTTGTAAAACCTGTCACAGAGCAATAATACTTCCCTTTAATGACCCTATAAATAGTTCTGAACAGCAGCCTTCTAAGACTATCTGATACTGAGTCAGACCAGAGGAGAGAAAAAGAAAAAAAAGTAAAGCAGCAGATTCACAGAGGTACTGAAAATCCACAAGTTCTTGTTCCTTAGTATCCCTCTAAGTTGGTTTCAAAATGCTTTTTGAAACTACATAAACGTAGCACTTTTAATTTCTAATACAATAGTTCCTATAGTTCTTATTTGGCAAATGAACATCACAGAAGTTCATCATTAAAAGGGATCAATTTAAAAAGCAACCCCATGAGAGCCATAACCTACTTACAATTAAATTACATTGTTTAAAAAGCACTTAGAAGTTACTCATCACCACAAGACCCAAGAATCATTCTTTCCCCCAAATATACTGTAAGACAAAACTGCTCCTTGTGAACTCTCATGTCTTTCTACTCTCATTAATGTGATGGGGAAAACAGGGCCCAGAAAGGGTTTGAAGGGAAAAAAAAATCAGTTATTCCCTATCTGGAAAAAAAAAAAAAGCTTTATCCCTCTTGGTACTCTGGAGAAAATACAACTGTGTAGCAACAAGAGAATTTTAATCACTGGCAGCATCCTTTAATCCACACCTTTGTAGTGCTCAGTATATAAAAATCATATGCTTCAAATTGCAGGGTACCAGGAGTGGGTGAGAGAGAGGCTTTGCAGTGCTGCTGGTCCCATTAATCACATATTGATTGAACACTGAATGCTTTTTCAGGCTGCCTGACAAATTGGAATGGCTCTGGTAACCCCTCACTCAAATACATGTTCTGCCTCATTCTCTTTTACATCATTCATTAAATCTCCTGGGAATATACACAGCCTCTCTCTCCTGCTTGTCCTCACAGATTTCTCTGCTTGCTGGATGTTCAGGTGCCCTCTCATGCCCCCATCAACACCTTGCTGATCTCACAGCAAAAACCTGCTGTGAATTTAAAAATCCCTTTCTCTATCCCTGGAAAAAGATCCCCCTGGGCTGTTTTGCTGTGCACAAGGAGGGCTGTGCTCCACGGGAGTGGTGACACTGCTCCTGGAGAGCAAAAGTGACAGCAAATGGCACAGGAGATGCCACCCTCCCTCCCCAGGGTTAACCTTGGCAGCTCCTACACAGTTACAACACGTGGGAGCTACTGACACGTAACCAGGCGAGTCTTTTTTAACTTGTCTTTAAAGGTAAGACATTAACATTGTGACTGTGCAGAAAAAAAGGGTTGGTGAACGGTACTTTTCTAAAAATAGCTCCGTGGAGTGTCTAAAAACACCTTCTCAGTGTTCCATGCCTGCTCTCTGCCCACCAGACAAACGTAACTGCGAGTACTTCAGAGTTTTATGTAGGCAGATAAAGTCAAGGTGAGTCAGTCACTGCCAGTTACATCATCTGTAACAGTTCTGGATTAAAATTTAGTTACTATGCCAGTAACCTCGCTTTCCTATTTGGTGGAGTAAGATTACAGAACATTTTCCCCTAAACAGACTGAATAAAACAATTTAGGACCAGTGTTTCAGGTTATGCAGTAGAATGAACACTGCAATATTATTCTGACAGTTCACATTCTCAGGCTATTTGTACTTTTAAAAGTTATCTTAGTGCTCCCATCAGAGATTTTCATCATTTTATGATGAAAATGCCACTGAACTCAGAAGAACTATTTGGGATTCTGGGAGGGAAGCCACGGATTATGGTCTTCCATGGATCATGGTCCTTCATAAAGCACTACCCTGAGGAAGGTTCAGCACCTTTCCCAACACAATTCCCAACAGTTCTGTTCTGAGATGCTGAGTCAGAAGCTGTTTTGTATCATCAATATTTCACAGGCCTTGGGATCCCATCCTTCAGATGGAAATGGGTGATTTCTTCAAATTCTGGTAAAATCTATCATGTCACACTATAACCTGATCGACTTCCTTACAAAAAAAATTAAAAACACCAAAACCAAAAAAAGCCCAAAACAGAATTAAAAACAAACAAACAACCCCCCCCCCCATGGATGTGACAACTTAGGCACATGAAATAGATTAATAAACAAATGGTTGGGAAACAAGGAGCTGAGTGATACAGAATAAGGCAACGTTTCCCACAGAAATACTACCTCACATCTAATTGTTGAAAAATTCAATGCCAAATTGATTTCTCAGCTGTGCAGACACAATCTGCAATTTAATCTACCTTAAAAAAATATCACTCATTCAATACAGGAATTCAAATGTCTGCAGAACCAGAATATAGGAAAAATAATTTAAGGGACAAAACCCCAAACTAATTCTGTAGTGCATGGTAGAGTGAAATTAGGCAATTACATTCTGAAAGGGACATCTCAGAAGAGGATTGTTCAATACATGGACTCCTGCATTTCCTTCCATTTCCAATAACACATACACCACACGCAGTTGGTCAAAGCAAGGAAAAAAAGCCTTTTAAACATGGCATTTTTCTCCTCCTGTTTCACATTCAGTTGGAATGAAGTAGCAGCTTCCTCCATCTCAACCCCTGCAGCAACTTGACCGCTTTCACCTTTCCACACTTGCCAAAAAATCGTGCCTGTGCTGTTCCTCCTGGCAGAGCAGGTCTGGCACAGGGATCAGATGCTGCTGTAGTCTGAGCCACGGGCAGCCAGGGCTGCTGCTGCTCCCCACTCCACCGTGAAGAAGGTGATTGTTCCAAAAAAGCCCACGATCACCATGATCAGGAGCTGCCACTGCAGCAGGAAGTAGTTGCTGTAGAAATAGGCAACTGCAGCACAGATGGACTGAGAGGAAAAACAAAGTGGAAAGATTATCAGTGGAGATTTCCAGGCTGGTGCTGCTACAGAAGGATTATCAAACTGACACAGACACAGTTTAATAGGAAGCTCTCAGAATGCTTTTGTAGTAGGCAGACAATCTTAAGGCTTCATTATACCTCAACATATGTCTTGGCGTGTCCCACAACAGATTTAGTTTTTACTTGTTATTTAAACAGTGTTCAACTGTAGAAAATGAACACCAAACTCCAAAAGTGTTTGTAGCATTGCAAGCTGGGATTTCAAACTGGTAAAAACACTACCAAAATCTCTGGTATTTCAAACCACTTTGTCTAAAACAACACAGACAAAGCTTTAAGATCACAGCCCAGAAAACTATTTTACACACAAATTCAGGATGAAATAATTTGCAGAAAATATTTTTCTCAGCTCATTGAAAGCCTAACCCAGTATTTCAGTAATATCCCAACAATCCTACTTCCAAAAAGGTAAGTTAGGAAATACCTGAACAAACTTAAAGATGGCAAAGGCAGGAGCACTGTCCTCTGAATACAGGAATCCCAAAATACTGAGGAGCTGGGTGTTGAAGCAGCTGTCCCCCAGCCCCAGCAGGAAGCTGCAGAGCATGGCCACCTCTTTGCTGAAGGAGAAAGCAATTCCAGTTTAAAAACCATTCATTCAAACAGCTCACACATCTATAAACTATTTCTGGCAGACTTATTTGGAAATTGAGAATGGAAGAAAGTTTATCACACTTTTCATTTCCCTAGAAAAGAACTGGGAATGCCTGGCTTGGAAAAAGAGTAGTTTCATCAGCTTTAATTTCTTGAATGCCAAGACTTCTAATACTGTTACCTGCAGTCAATTCCACACTGAATTAGAATCACTAAAAGAACTCATTTTGGTGCTTGGAGCCACAAAGCCCACACAGCAGTGATTAAAAGCTGAGCCACATGGTGAGTTCACAAAATCTGCAGGAATGTTAGAGAAATACCAATTCATTTGGCAGAAAAATACTCCAGCTAAGACCAGTCACCTGCACAGGCACAAATGCTTAGAATTGCAAGTTAGCAGCTGGGTCTGCAAAACTGACAATACAGGATTTTCACACAAATTGGCAAAAATACACCCCAAAAGAAAGTTGTAATGATGAGATAAGAAAGCTTTCTACATTCTTCCCCCAAACACTGAGTGCTGTAAGGGACAGGCTGCAGTTAGACCATGTAGAATTTGACAATAAACACTGGAAGACTTTGGAAACCAGTGCAGAAGTGCAAGGCTGGTGCTCCCTGATGTAAAACCGAGCCCAAGACTGTTTTAAAATAAACTGAATTCTTAACATCTACTACAATAGATGCTGGTCTTGCTATTGTGCTACACGTCAGAAACATCAGTTGTCAAGTGACACAACTGCTATTATTCATCCCCAGGCTTTTTATTCTTATGCCATTCAAGTTTCTAAACTGGGTGCACACTGGTGGAATATCTACCTTTAATAAAAACAGAATTCCTGAAAGCTTTTTCTAGGGAGTAAGTCACTACACAGAAAAAAACTTCAAGGAATTTTCTGTAGAGAAACAGGCTGTTTATGTACATCCTGATTTAGAGCAGCCAAAGGAAAAAATTCTCACATACCTTGGAATCATATAAGCAACTTGATCTGTTCCTTCCATAGGAGCGATGGGGGCATCGTTTGGCATGTTGAAAAAAATTAAATAAAAGGCTATGAAGTGGACAAGGATGCCCAGCATCACCACGGGGTTCCTGCCAGAGCGACTCTTCTTGCTCAGCAAGCCAAAGATTCCTCCCCCTGCAGGAGCAGGAAAGAGGAGAGAATTGAGACAGAAGTGAAGATTTAAATCCTGACAATTTAAATTATAAACGTCCCCACATTGGATAACAAAGATTGACTGACATGCAAACAGCCCCAAGGAGTTTGCCAGGGAAATGGGGCAGGAGATTGATCAGATGGTTGCTGATGAAGATATTTCACCTTTTAGCAAGTATTTAACCAGCAGCCAGCTTCCTTCAGTACTGCAAGAGCACTAAGTGAATATGGACAGCCTTGTGCTCAGCTCTTAATTGCAAAACCATGCAATTCAATGGATCTGAGCTGCTAATGAACAGTGTTTTTTTGTTACACACCACAGTACCTGAGTCTACAGAAAAAAAAGAAATATTTACTTAATGAATATTACCTGTATTCAAATTTATTCAAATATCACATCTCATTTAACACAAGCAAACTTTTTAAAGAAAGAAATCCTTAGTGTAACCATTTATTCAAAAATTTTAAAATTATATCACCCAAGAAGTAATAAAAATGCAAACATAATACTATTTCACAATAGCATTTAAAATAGCGAAATGGAGTCAATTCCCTAATAACACTGTAGCCCAGTGTTTCTCACATTTTAAGTCTGTGTATTCCTCCACAGTAATCCAAATTGAATGCAGAATATCAGAATTCATAGGCATCAGATATTGGTCTACATCCACTTTACAGAGTGTAAGGGATAACTCCCAGTGCAGTAAGGAACCAATTATATTGCTACTATTTCATTTTGTGTTCACATAAGTATTGCTGGAACCTCAAAACTCACTGTCGAGTTAAACACAAAAAAACCCAAACCCATTTTGAATAACTACATCACTCTAATCCTTTTTGTTGTCAGAAGGTAGCAAATTTAGACTCACCCAAGATTTCTCCAACACCAATAAAAATACCAGAGAGACCAATCAGGCTTTTCTCTTCACTGCCAAACCTATTCACAGCACCAATGCATGTTCCATACACTCCAGAAAAGAATGTTAACACCAGACCTTGGAAGGAAACCAAACAGAATTGATAGATAAACCTCCATAAAAGTCGTGAAAAAAACTTTATCCTAAAGGCTGATTTCCCCTCAGGTATCTTTAAATCATATATTTAAATGAGGTGTGGGTAACAGAAGCAAAGAGGGAAATTTAAACTATGTAATTATTACATTATTCATACCAGTTCCCAAAAGTCACATTAGGAAGGTGTCACTAATTGGTGTCACAGGCACTCAGGTTCAGTGCTGCTACTCTTGACACCACCCCTACATACAGTGTGTATTTCTACTTCTCAAAAACTCTAGAATTTCATCAAATGAAAAATGCCATGTGAAATAACACAAAGTAATTGAAGAAATAAAGCACAATTTCAGTATAGGATTTCCTCCCCTTCAAGTTATGGCATTCCTAAAAGACTCTGCATCCCCAAAAGCCAATAAGGAGCAAAGAATCCTAAAATGAACTTTTCTGTACATAGATAATGAATTTAAGCTGAGGAAGAACAACTATTTGTTTAAAATTCTCTTTCTTTCTATTGCCATTAGTGTGAGGAAAGGTGACACCACTGAGTCCAGCTAACATGACCACCAGTATAAAAATACCAACACAATAAAAAAGTGTATTTAAAACAATGCAAAATGTTATCGCTAAACAGAGGAAAAACAGCTCAAAATAAACCTTTCTAATTTATATCCTTTGCCTTTTGGCTACAGCCAAACTCTGGTACAGCACACCCTGCCCTGCCTGGATGAACAGGGGTGCACTTGGAGCCTCTTAACCTGACCAGTAATTTTGGAAATAAAAGCCCTTGTTGGCCTTATGGAATTTTCTGTTTTCCTACAGAAAGTGGCAGCACCGACCCAGATCCAGAAGATGGCAGCAGATATTTTTTCCCCAGTCTGGACTGATTTATTTCTATGCCACCTGTAACCCCAAATTTCAGGATTTTCAGGCAAAACCCGACTGACTCCCTTCCCTTGTTATCTTGCTCCACATTCCCATGCCCAGAGGAATTCAGGTGAGTTAATCTGGGTTAGCACAACACTGGGCATGCTGTGAAGTAATTTATAATCAGATTAGTGGCTGGAGCAACCCAACTCCAGAGCTAATCCTGCTATTTCTCTACCAGGAGTTGCTGTAAACTGCAATGTTTATATCTTGTTCACATCTAAGTTTTCCTTTCCACCTAATAATAATTTTTCCTAAGGGTGACTCAGAGCTTAGGTTCTGAAAGTGCATCTATTTTAGAAAAAGACCTAATTTAATCATGAACAAAACTACATCTGAAGCCAAATAAGGAGCAAGAAACCCCCCAAAAAACAATTCAAGGATTTTATAGTATTTTTTTTGTGGAAGAACCACTTATATGGCAAAAACACATTTTTGTTTTACAACTCATACATTGGTCCAAGGATGGCAGACCAAGTTTAACTAAAAACTGTTAAATAGAACAAGAACTCTTGCCACAGCAAATACTATTAATTAAAACAGTTGAAAATGGCTAAGCTGGTTCCCAATAAAACCAAGACTAAATTGAAGAGCATTAAGAATCTCCCATGCCTTAATGAAAGTGTGATGTACAAACACTGCCTTAATACAAATGCAATACAACTGCATTAAACAAACTATGGATATCAAATATCAAATCAATATCAATATCATCATATTGATATCAATATCAAATCCCATAAAAGCCAGCTCTGTAAATTTTGCCTAACCTTCACTTTGGGACCCAGAACTTCACTGAACCAGCACCTGCAGATTTGGATCCACCCCTCCTTCTGTAGAGAAACACTCCCCAGGACACAGAAATGTCACGAGTAACCCAAAATTAATTAAAATATCTAAGTAATGTTTGCAGAGCTATGGGTAAAATTCCAGTCTGGGGTTAAAATTCCAAGTAATGCCTTGCCAGTGCTCCATAGTGAAACTCTGCTGGCTTCATACCTGTGTAGGCTGTTGTAACACTGAGGAGCAGCATCTCTTTGGTGAAGCTCAGTGTAATAGATTTCTCTGCAAAGAAATAATAAAGAAAATTAATAACACTTCTGACAATACTACTAAGATAATCTACACTTACTTTTGGTCTTTGCTTAAAGCAAAAATTGGTTATTATACAAACTGTGTATTAAAGTTTTATTTACTGTTTATTACAGCAGAGTGCTAAATAAATCAACCCCAACCTGCCATCTAGAAGAAATGTGGCATCCAAAAATTGGTTTTTGCAGGAAATGTAGTGGGGAAATATTAAAGGGGATTTACACAGTTTTCAATTATCAGACAATTTTCTGCTCACTGTATTTTTGTACTCTCAGTTCATGGCAACTGTCTCCTGAAAGGATAAATAGATTTTCAGTGAAGATCCCCACATTCTCACATCAAACTTAAAAGTCTCAGGCAGAACACATCAAGCTTCAAAGGAAACTGCAGATGCTTCAGTTCTAAATTGTTAACTGGTATCAACTGGTGACAAAATCAAACAACATATGACTTCTTTTCATCTTGGTATGTTTGTTGATTTTTATTTTTCAATCTCACACTGCCTTTCCCCAGTTGTAACCTTCTCCTTTTGTGCTCATCTGTACAAGGAAGCTGTTGTAAAGCAACAGCTTTGGATCTGAAAACACATCAAAGGAGGAACACTCCAAGTCTCTCCTGGACTACACAGGTACGTGACTGAAGTGGTTTGTACACGATCACACCATCAGCACAAACACAGAGAGCTGGGAAGGAGATGCCAGGTTTTCCTGAAGCAACTGTTATGTGAAATTGTACTTACTGAAGGCAGCCACTGCTCTCATCATTTTGTTTCGTGCAGACCTGGGTAAACAAATTACTTGGTCAAAATGGAAGAGAATAACCACACTTTATTGCTGTGCTGGAAGGCACCTTCATTTTTCAAACCTTCTGTCCATTTTCTAGCCCTGCACTATACACTGGAATATGACAATGTATTTTTAAAAGTTTCTGAGATCTGAAGTAACCACAAAATCTATTTGCTGCCTGCACTAGTGAATGCTTGCTTAACAGAATCTTTCTTTTGAACATTTTTAGCTTTCATTTTTTCCACAGGCATGCTCACTGATGTTTTTTTAACATGTTCATTATTCTTTAAATAAAGCAAAAATATTTAAGCTGATGCCTCAGGCAAAACTGCACTGAATCTGTGTAACTGTGCATTTCTAATGTATTTACCAGGGTGGCACATATATTTAGAGAAGATAGGAAAAACATGTTCCAGTTTGTAAAACAACCTATAAAAAAGGAGTACTTTCTGCTTATTCCAGCCTTTCAACTGGGCTGATGAGGGCAAGATAAAACATAAAAGTGTTTAATAATAATCAGTGGAGAAGAATTGAAGGGTATCTTTTGCAAGGCACTTGCTTATCAAAGGAAAAACTTCATGTGCAGTATTGAACTTCACCCCTGAGAATATGCCATATCAAGAACATTATTTCTCATGTATTCTCATTGTTAAAATACAGACACTTTTCTATTAAATCTGTGAATCCTCCAGGTTGTTGATAACATTGATGTTTCCAGCACAGAGGGGAAGCGAATGCACAATGTTCCTCTGCGGAGCAGGAGCACAAACAAGGAGATGAGACAACATGTTATTGCCATCAACACTTACGAGCTCTCCCCCAGGATTTCATTAGTGGAATCATCATCCCCTGGAGCTTTTGTGTCCTCTTGTTTCCTAATCAGAAAGAACAGAACTGTGCCCACAAGACTGATAACAGTCAGAGCAATGAAGACAGTTCTGCGATCGCTCTCTGTGGAAAAACAAACAAGAGCCATAACCAGATGTGCAGGAGAGATTCAAACCAATCCAGCTACCTCCAAACAACTAACACAGACATGCTACAGTGTTTAACACACACTAATTTTCTAGCTTACCTTCCACATGGAGCTGCTGGCAAACTCCTGTCTCAGTTTTATGGTGCTAATAAAATATCGGCAAATTAAAGAGGTCCCTCGCATTTTCTGCCATGCAAAGGCTATGACCAAGGAGCAGCCAATTAAAGGAAGTGCATAAATTATTAGCAGAAGAAATTACATCTTTGAAGACTTATATAATTCAGAGCGGACATAAACTGCCCCAAACCCCTTCAGATTTCTAAAAGAAGCTCTTGACCAGCATCAGAACTATGAGCACCATGACATCACAAACTCGTAGGCTGGGAAACTACAAAGGCATTAAAACCACCAAAACCTCAGTAACTGCCACAGCAGCTGGAGGGGGGCAACTCTGCTAAAAGAGCTGCAGCAGAGCACAGACACATCTAACACAAAAGCCACTCCCACTTACCAATGTTAAGCAGGGAAAAAAGCCAGTAACAGCAAATAGTTGTGACTAAATTAATGCATGACCCTGAAGATATTACCTAAGAATGTATTTGCTTCCCCTTTAGCTCAATAGCAAATGCAAACTTGTCCTAAAAATAACTTATGTATGATCACAGATCCAAAAAGAGAAGGTGTGCTTCACATCTTGAAATGCTTGTAATATTTTTATATAGGTAGTAAAAATAGATTTGATTTTTAAATGCTGTTAGACCATTTGGTATCAAACTTTCTAATAAAGATCAATCTCAAGACATTTAAGATGGAGGGAAATGTAACAGCAGAACTGCCTCATGGTTAATTGCTCTATTCTGTGCTTAGCAGAGCAGCAAAGTTTGGAATGCACAGAATGTGAGACCCCCCCCAGGTTCAAAGTGTCTCCAGTATTTCCAGTAACACTTAAACCTTTGTGTCACAGGAGAGGGAATGCAGCAGATGACCTTTAAAAAGTAGTTGGTGTTTCATTACCAAACCTGTATCTGTGGAGAACCTGAAAAGATGGATGTAACAGAAACAAGAAGTGGACTGTTCTTTCTGTTCTGTTTTTTCTGAAGCCTGGTAATTATCATTTAAAAGTCAACATCTTATTCCTGATTGACAAGAGCAGAATTACCCTCATCTGTTAAAGGTTAAAAGAATTGACCATTCTAGTAGATATTCTACATTAGACTAAATAAGGAAAATCATCAGTAATTATAGAACAGGAAAATCAAACTTATCTGTTTGCAGAGCACTGATTTCCCAGCAGTGCTCATTTTTGGTTATTAAAATCTATTTTCACTATTGCAGTTTTCTTAGTGAATACTCCCCCATACCTTGCCTGCCTTAAACAGTTGCCAGAAATCTTTGCTTTAAAAACACTGAGTCTCAACCACTGTCCAGCTTAAAATCATTAATACAGTCCACTGTTCTTCAATTCCTGCTCTTTGCCAATCTCAAATGGAAAAAACGACAGTATTAATTACCATCCCATCAGGAAGTTCATCTCATAAACTATGCCAAGAAAGGAAGAGAGCTCTTTCTCCACTCTCCCAGCAGTGCTGCCCTATCTCAGCCTCTGCCTCCTACACAGCTTTGTGCCAGCACAATTAATACAGCCATGAAGCAAAATGGGATGGTTTTCCTTTATTTTCCTTTATTTCACAGCTTAATCAATCTCCAGTATGATTTAGGACACTCTACACCAGGAGCTTACTTTGGAATAGGACAGTGTGTGTAATATTACACATACAGCCCCCAAACAGGTGTATTTTGGCACAAGTGTGTCTGCACAGGGAAAATCACAGAGTAGCTACTGGGGAAAATCTCCAAGAAGAGCCTATCTACAATAAATTGGGGGAAAAAAACCAGTCTGCTTTTGTAAAAGCTTCCTGCCACTCTAGGGTTTATGATTTCATCTGTTTATTCATGCTACTGTATTTAAAGGTTGGCCATATAAACAAGCAGTACCCACCTGATATGTGAGTTTTTCCTTGCCAAGCCAAGTATATATACAGATTTCCAAAAATCAAGCTGCGAACAAAAAGAACAAAGGTCAACAACACATTCTATGAAAAAATTAGGGTTGTACCACCACCTTAGTACTATTCTACACAAAAATAAACAGGGCTGTGCAATTGTGAAAGAAATAAAGACATGAGTCCCTCTCCATGTCAGCTGCTTCTATATAAAACTTCAAACAAATCTGAGGATTCTGCCCCATAATGCTGGCTTTTCATTTTCATCAATCAAGACACAAGGTGGTGGCAAAAATGAGAAAATCTGCATGCAAGTTGCTTCTAATTTTGGAAAGGTATAGGTTGGAAAGCTGACATATTTCTAGAGGTGATTTTGTAATACTTTCTTTGCAGGGTCATGTGTCTTGTCTGAAGTATTGCTTCAGCTCAAGGAAACTCTGTGTCCCCAACTTTCATTTCCCAAAACACAGTCATTCTGAATGAATGATTTAAAAGAGTTTTAGAGCAAATTTTCCTTATATTAAGCCATGCATTTTACTCACTGTAAAACACACAATCAGCTGGGTTTGTGGAAATTGCTACCCTGATAACATACTGAGGTGTTAATTCTGGAACTGAAAACTTTATTAACACAAGTATGCCCCTGCTTCAGGCTGATGTTCTCCCAAACCAGGATCCCATCCCCACAGCAACATTAGCAATTCAGGCTCAGCACCCTCAGCATTTCTGCAATTCATTCCCTGGTTATCTCCCAATATTCAGAACTGCTGCATTAGAGGTGGTAAAAGGGATCTCTCTTCAGGAACCATTTGTGCACCTGTCTCCCATGAATTTTTTTGATTCCTTTTTGACCTTGCTGACACAACCCAAGTCCACACAGTTCTGTGGCTGCAAGCTCCAAGAGTTTAATCACCCACAAAGCACTTTATCTGCTTCAGACCAGTTCTCTTTACTCTCACCAAGTGACCCCAGTTCCAGCACAGCAGCATTTGGTGAGCAGCAGTTCCACACTCAGCTCCCCTGCTGCCCTCATGTTTAGGTAACACATTGCTATAACCCTCCTCAGCTGCTGTTCCTCCACAGGAAAGACTCCCAACCTTTTCAGTCTCTCTTCAAGCCATCAGCTCTATCTTCTTGCATAATTTCACTATTTTTCTCTATATCCTAATGGCATTACACTCTCATGAGAGGCATTAACTATCCCTGCACAAAACACTTAATGGCCACAACACAGCGTTCACTGCTTTGTTCTCACTGTCCTTCTTGATGCTGAGCCTTTTGTTGATTTTTTAGTCAAGCAGCACTCAAAATATAATAGCAGAGAGACATCAACAACAAGTACAAGATTTCTTTTCTGCCTTCTGACTGCCAGGTCCAACTTCAGTATCTTCACCTTGGCAGCAAGAACCAGCTTCTCCCTCAATAAAGGACAGAAATTAGCACAGCCTTCCACAATTAACAAGATTGCTGCTACATCCCTCAAGTGCTCCCCTAACAGAAATGTATCTTTTTAGCACCTCAAGAGCAGAGATTGCAATATCCAATGTTCTTTCATTCCCTGTTCTGTAATACACAACACCAATAAAAATACTGCTTCCATCTCTCCTTCACACTGACTGCAAGTTCCCAGGGGAGTGTTTTTGGATGCACTTATAAAAAGATGTGAAAAGCAGAATGTGTACACAACCAAAAAAAGAGAAAAATTAATAACTAGAGCTTACCTGAACTGTAGGAGTGCCCAAAATATTCCACTGTTTCTTCCAATGGTGTTTTCATCAGAATTTTCAGTCAAGCAATTTCCCTGGGCTGTCCAGAGAACTGAAACAGACAGAATATATTGCTCAGGAAATAAAAATATTTTAAAAGGTGTATTCAAATCTCATAAAAACCAGTCAGCAGAGTAAGAACAATGCTTACCAGCAGCTGCAATGCCAATAAGCACAGAGGCAGTGTAGAAAGCCCATGTAGCTGGTTGGATAAAGACTGCAATGTACAGGCTAGAACAGAACAGATCAGTTTATTGGATACTGACCTAAAGTGGACAACACTCTTAACAATCAGATACCTCACTTAGGGGCTTCTAAATCAGCTACTCTCTCCTAAGGGATGTTGAGAAACAGGTTGTATGTGAAAAATCTTCTACCCTTCTAAGCACATAGTATTTTTTTTTATATAGTTATTAATCTATTGAGACCATAACCTCAATTCCACAGTCAGCAAAGTCTGGAAATGCTGTGGAAAAAAATGTGCTGTTTCCAACAGGCTGAAGTACTCTGCAGTTACACATCTGCAGTATCTCTGTGAGATGCTTTTCTCAGCCAGTACAATTTCACGTATGGCACAGGAGCCTTAGATGTGAAAAAAATTAAAGAAATATTTCCAGGGAAGCAGGCAAAACCTCGAAATTAATACTTACCTATAAAACATGCCACTAACAACCATGGAGAACTGAGGTCCTACTATTGCAACCAATGAAGGTGATAGAAGATTTGATGCAGACAATACTCCATAAATAATGGACATGCTGCAAAAATAAAAACCAAAGACGTTTACATACTTAAAATAAAATATAGGCTATCACTGCAACTGATTTAAGAGTGATCAGTAGATTTCAAAATATTCAGTTAAGTACATAAATAACAGCAAAACGTTGATGGTCAAACATTTCCTTACATTCTTCTGTTGCCTTCACCCCTTGCACTCCATGTGGGAATACAGGAGTGTACAGTGTTCCCTGGATTGCTGAGTAGAGTCCCAGACTACTGCAGGCAATGACATCTTGTAATTTACAGCATGCATTTGTCAAACTGCCTGAACAGCAGTTATTGTATTTTGTACCCTGTACGTCTAGAGGAGAATGTTCTAGAAACTCATTTACCTGTCAGCGAGGTTTTCATCTTCTGCCAAATACACCACAGAAATTTTACAGCCATATTTGGTGCCAGTGGAATTTTTAGTTTAAATTAAGACAGCAAACCCTTCAAAGGAGCAATCAGGTTTTCCTACATGACAGATTAATCTGGCATGCAAAAGGTCCCTGATCATGCCTGACGAGTTTGACTCTGCCAGTGCAACAAAGAGAATGGATTTTTGTGGCTCTGCTTGTCTTTCTGACTGCTCCTTTCACATTTATGTTGTATTTCCTGAGAGCTGATCCACACCACCTGTCCTGCACAAACACAGAGTCTGCAAGGGCAAACAACCAACGCCTGAGTTAGCAGTTTTATTTATTTTTAGACTTCCACCTTCTTCGCCTCTTAAGGTAAAATGCTGAGAATGTGATGATAGTGGTTTTTCTCCCCACAAAGAAAACATGCAAACCAGATATGTCGTTCAACTGGAAATAATTCAGAGCAGAACTGTGAGAAGCCTGTTTTAAACTGCTTTAAGTGTGTCAATAAATTGTGAAGTCAGCAGAACACTGCACTCTCTTGAGAGTGCATCTCCACTGGATGAAACTGTAACTAAGTTCACCCTGCAAGGAGCAAAGGAGGGAGAAAATCTGTGTAATTACCTCGTGTAGCCACTGCCATGAAAGTCTGTGTTGTTTAAATTCGTGATAACAGTTTGCTGTGAGGAGAAGATCATACATTGTAATATGTTAGAATCTATCTTGTATTTTGAGAACACCGGCATCGGTTTGAACTCAGTATCAAACATTAGAGTTATTCATTAATAGACACTACAAAGTACTTAAAAGAATTAAAAATGTTAATTACAACTCACACCACCTCCACAACAAAGATGCAGGAGATACTTGGCAGGGAAACATCTATGTTTGAAGAATAAATTAGTACTTTATAATTAAATCCTGATTTCATAAGAGATCTAAAATACTTCTCAAAACTTTTGTTTCACTTAAGAGTTCTCCTTCATTGACAAGTATAACTATCTTAGTTTTAGAATTGGGTAAAAAAAGGAGAAGTTTCAAAATAATCTTAACTTGACCTAACTATGAATCTCTGATAAGAGTTTCCATTCTTTTCAGCTTCTTGTTATTTCCCCATTCCATTTTTTTTCCCTTGAATCAGCTTTAGTGATCATGAGACCATGCAGTTAGTTGGACTGGCATGCAGATCTGACTGAAAGTCACTTGCTAAGACTTTTATGACAATGAATTACATGATTGCATGATCACAAAGTCCAATTCAGTGAGGTGCTGAATTCACTACAGAATTTCTGAGATCGCTGGGCTGCACTTAAGAACTCACATAAAGTATCACACTGCACTAGGACTTACAAAAACCACCCCAAGTAGTTATTTCTATAGTGCAGTGAAGGACATTTATCTGTCTGAACCCAGCAAGGATCCTTCTTGCAGGCAAGAAAAGAGCTGTAAGACCTGTGGGCTCAAGAGGGATGTTGAAATCTAACTGCCCTGCAGGCACAGAACTAATAATACTGAGAGCAGCTCTGGAAGTTAAAGGGCTAAGCCTGGCAGTGGCAGGAGTCTAAAAATTTAAATAGTAACAGTAAATCTGGATTATGCTGTGCTCAATTTTTGCTCTGCAAAGAGATACTAATAGCAGCAAATAACTTCTTCAGCTGGAAGGTGACTTGGCAGTCTAGCAATTGTAGAAGTCTATTTGTCAGGTGTTATCCTCATACTCCCCCTCAATATCTAGTTTGTTAGATTACGAAAATCTAGTTAATAATAGCATGGTTAATAATAACTTAGGCAAATATTTTGAAAGGGACTATACAGAATATAGAATATGCAAGGTTCAGTGTAATTGAATTGTTCAACATCACAAGCGTCAAAGCAGAAACTATTTTAAAGTTAAAACATTTTATAAGATTGATTTTCTACTTTCTAAGCAACCAGGCACAGTTATATATGTAGCTATGCTATCTTAAAGAAATAACCTGCTGACTTATTTGGTTAAACACATTAGTCTAGTTTAAACTAAACCAAAAGAAGATAAAATGTCACAGTATCTTGCACATCAGAAAATCCCAAATAAAGCAACGTTAGAGCACACAAAAGACAAGCCAGGATAGATAACTGAGATAGAAATGTGGCACGTTTTGAAAGTCACACCTACCGCGATATTTCCACAGGATTGGAAAGCAGTAAATATAAACATAAATGAGACTCCCAAAATAATGATATTGAAAAGCTTTTTCCCTTCAGAAGACATTTTGTGTTTTCTTCCCAAGTCCTCAGCTTCAGTCTGGAAAAATTCTTTTTTCTTTTAAAAGTTTCCTCTTAACCTCTATTAAAAAAAAAAAAAAAAAGGCAAAAGGAATAAAAGAAAGCAAGATTCGAAAATGATGATTACTTAGGGCTACTTATTAGCTGCTGAAAATATCAATTAATCAAGAATTCTGGTAACTCTTTTAAATAACGTGCAACAAAATCGGTAACTTGAAAAATATAGAGGTCTGGTACAAAAGGTAAAGCCCAAGATTCCCTCTACCTGTTCCCATGAAGCGAACAGGGCTGACTGCAGTGTGTTACTTCATGACATCCCTTTCTCCCAAAGGAGCAGTTTTCCCAACATCGAGCGGGTTAATCGGCTCAGCTTCTTGTCATGGTTGAAATCAGAATTGTGGTCCCCGGCCTCTCAATCACCTGACGAAGGAAAGATGAGCCACTCGCACCCGCGACTCATTTCCATGCACTGCACAGGAAATAAAGAACATTTCTGTGGCTCGATCAGCTGACCCAGCCCTGAAAGTCCTTGTGCACTATGGGAAATGCAGTTTTAGCAAAGCAACCTTTTCCTACTTGAAGCGGTGACAATCACCCAGTCGTTAAAATAAAATTGTTTGTACTATTTTTTGAGAATTGTGATTTCTACCCACTAAATAACACCTGGCAAGATTAAAAANTAACCCCCAAAAAAAAACCTGGCAAAAATAAAAAAAAAAAAAAAAAACAACAACAAAAACCAAAAGAAACAACAAAAAAATTTTTAAAACCCCAACAAAACAAAAATAAACACAAAAAACAAAACAAAACAAAAAACAAACAAACAAAAAAACCCAGCACATAATTTTCACTCGTGGAGGAAAGTCAGTGTGATTTTTCAGAGGCTGCCATACAGAGATGCAATTAAAATATAAAGGTGAGGGATCTTAACACAAAAAAAGCTCTCTTCTTCCTTTTTGATGTTATTAATTTATAGTAGCAGAATTTTAAGATCCTCTAGGAATAGTGTCCCACTCACATCTTTTCCCCCTTGTGCCAGTACGAGTTCCATCCTGCTGCACATCAAACTGGGCTGGTGTGCTGGAGCAATTCCTTTGGCAACAGCAGCAACGTGTGTTGAAGTGACAGAAACTGGGAGGAATGGATACAGGAAACCTCCTCTATCATTTTAGGGAAATCACTAAAGATAAACTTCAAATTTCTCCTTTCTCCTTTCAGCAGATGATACACAAAATTTTTAAATCAAAATTCTCTAGCAAAAAAAAAAAAAAGAACAAGCATGAAGCAATACAAAACGTGAAACCAGTACCAGTGTATTTGATTTGTGAAGTAATTTGTTGCAGGAAACAAACTGTTGCTTCTGTATTTGTATCCACGTCACTGCTTATTTTTATACATCTTTAGTGCAAAAAAAAAATCAAACTTAACTATAGTAAGACTAAGAATTTAAATTCTAATACTGAAATAATTTTTCATATTGATACTGTCATTGGATTAAACAGATCAGTAAAAAATAATCTCATTTCTATTCTTTTTTTAACCTAGTATCGTGAAATAGATGGGTAGAAACTTTTAACACTGTTGTGAGATGAGAACCAGGTATTACCTACAGAAACTGAGTTTGGACATTCTATGAGTGCCTGAGGTGACAGAGCAACAACTTTTGGGGTGAGGGAGCAGCTTTCACGGTATTCCCTGGACTCTGGGAACTCGCTTGTCACCCTCACACAAGGGCTGTGCAAATCTCCCTTGTTCCTCCACAGCACCAACTTGCAGAGCGGGCCGGTCTGCAAGGATAATTTAAATTATTTCCCTGCTCGGCTTCCACAGACACCGAGGAACTGGCGGAGACCGCCGGGGCTACAGCGCGGATCCATCGTGGCACATCCAGAGCGGCGGGGCCGAGGCGGCTCTGCCCGCAGGGGATGGAGGAGAGCCCGCGGAGAGCCCGCTCCGGGCTGCCCGGCCCCTCACAGCCGCCACAGGCACAGAGCGGAGCCCAGGCAGGAAAGGCACCGAGCTCCCACAGCCGCTGCTGCGGGAAACCCGCCCTCAGACCTCGGGCCGAGCGCCGGTCCCCTCA
>VZRO01002123.1:290571-305883 GCA_013397915.1 Daphoenositta chrysoptera | reverse complement strand
ATGGGAAGCGGGAAGGAGCCCGTTCCTGAGGCTGGGGCTGCCTCAGAGCTGGCGGCAGGGAGGGATTTGGGGAGGGAGAGGACTTTCTTCCCTCCACGTGGCGAGGGGTGTGGGAAGGTCAGGGCCCGCCGGGATGGGCCGGGCACCCGCAGAATTCCCAGGAGCGCTTCCCCGTGTCCCGAGGGGGTGAAATGCAGCGGGGGAGGTGTCAGCCGAAAGGGCAGGGTGGCCTCTCCGCCTGGGGAGCTGCCTCGCTAGGGAGCAGTGCCAAAGGCTTCAGGCTGCTGGTGCCACTGATGTGTGCAGGGAGCGGGCCGGGAGAAACGGGGCTGCAGCCTCGGGGAGCTTAAAATAACCCAGAGGCAGCTCCAAACCCTCGTGGTGTGTGGAGCACAGGATATGTGTGAAGCTCCCCCACCGGCAAGCGCAGTCCTAGGACGTCAGTCTGTCCTAATATCCGTCCTGCTTTCCTCCCTTGGTTTCACAGGATAACGTGGAGAGGGCAGATGCACTCCAGTTAACAGTGGAGGAATTTGTTGAGCGTTACGAAAAGCCTTACAAGCCCGTGGTGCTGCTGAATGCTCAGGTGGGCTGGTCTGCCCAGGAGAAGTGGACGCTGGAGCGGCTGAAACGCAAGTACAGGAACCAGAAATTCAAATGCGGGGAGGACAATGACGGTTACTCTGTGAAGATGAAGATGAAATATTACATAGAGTACATGGAAACCACGCGTGATGACAGCCCCCTCTACATCTTTGACAGCAGCTATGGAGAGCATCCCAAGCGAAGGAAACTCCTGGAGGACTACAAAGTCCCCAAATTCTTCACTGATGATCTCTTTCAGTATGCAGGGGAGAAGCGACGGCCGCCCTACAGGTAGAGTGACAGCAAGACAAAACTGGGTATTTTCCAGCTCATTGGTTGTTCCTAAATACCTGGGATTGCCTCACATAAAAAAGGGATGTTTTTACATCATCTCTAAAATGAATGTACATCTGTAATCCTGCGGGAGAGAAGGGCACATTTGTGTATCACAATTTCTCCTTCTGCCACCAGTGTTATTACAAGTTTATGGTGTGGGGTTTTATTTTTCATTCTGTTAAATCCGTTTACATCACTTCTTAGATTTTTCAAAAATTACGTAGTTACTGAAGTTATAAAGATCAGTTTCTTGCTGTGTGTGCCTTCTGGCGTTCAAATTTTAAATACCTCAGGAACAGCTCCTGGGTTTTGCACCAGTGGCTCATGTACAGCGTGGAATTTTGTTTAATTATGAGTCAGTCCTTTTAAGGTAAAGATCTTAAGCTAGATTAGGATCTAAGTTAGCACTAGTTCATAGCTCTCCTTCAGATGGTTTTGAGAGAGAACAATATTTCACATCTACATAGTCTTTTCAACTCTTTCCTTATTTTTGTTTCAGACTGGAAAAGGGTGAAATGACATTTCATTCATAAATTTAAATACAGCAACCTTGTATTTAGGCTTTTAGATACAAAAGCCATTTTTATCTATATTACTATGACACTTCATAGCAGTTTGAGCATAAGCTGAACCCTCCCAAGTAATTAAAGTCTTTACAGTGACATTATAATTGTCAGACAATGCCTGTTGCCCTTTGAGCGACATGAGGCTGTGATGTGGTTTATTTAAATAAAATTGAGTGAGTAATGAGTAATGGCACTTTCCTCTGCACTCTCTCCTGTGTCTCTAGTCCAGTTGTGCTGTTGCAGGAGTGAAACAAGAACCTGATTCCTTTTGAGGTCACTGAAGGAAGTGTTTTTACAGCACTTTCTGTAATTCTCTTCTAAGAACATACAATGCTGTGATCGAACACAAAACCACACCTGGTGTAGTCTCTAGTAAAAACCAAATACACCTAATGAATTAGAGATCACTTACCCAAGTTACAGCTAAATGAGAAAATCTGGTTGTGACTCATTTATTTTGTTGTCTGTGTCCCCCACACCCATCCCACCTACAGGCACATACTGAGCTCTTTGCTCGTGATCTTGGTATCCAACTTCTTCAATTTTGTTCTGGAAAATGTGGGGTTTTTCCAGGCTGTTGAGGTTTTTTGAGAGCTGAGTGATGCACGAGAGCACGGTAATGCCTTCTGGAATTAGAGGGTTCATCTAGGTACGGAAATGAGTGTGCAGTACTTGTGGAGCAGAATTGAAAATCTGACAGGAAGTGGTGCTAATCGTATGAGGAGGATATGACCTGTACAGGTTGATCTCTGGATTGAGAGGTGTCTGATAGTGTGTAAACCTTAAAAAAAGAATTGGCACTGTTTAGGACATTTTTATTGGCATTGTTCCTCTGTAAAATAAACACAGTAATTTTTGGAAGCCCTTTACTGAAGCAGCTATTTTAATTTGGAGAAGGGGGCTGGGGTTTGCGTTCAGATTGAATTTAGAAGTTGTGAAGTTTTTTATGGTAAATTTGATGTCTTGGGGCAAACTGTGTTTTGTTCATTGTAAGTTAAATACTTGGAGGAAGATGCTGGTAAATGGCAGTGTTGCTAAATAAGGGTTTTAAAACCTTCTGTGTGTGTGTGTAGATTCAAGTTATTGTCAGAAAAATTGTATTGAACAGTGCATCTGTCTCTGTCAGAAAGACCTTCATGTGTTTTATTTTCTTCTGATTTCTTAATGAAAGCCTTGACTGTTCTACCTGTAGTTTAATCAGCTTTCTAAAGCTAATATAAATCTAAAGAGTGAATTGGCAATAGAAATGACAAACACCTGCTTATTTACAGCTCCTCTGTGAAGCAGGAAGAAAGCAGCTTGGTAATCAAACTTACTGTCCTACAATTGATGCTGGCAAATGATCCTTCAAAACCAGCTTGATTTACACCTGCACTGGAAAGGGGAGATGGGCAACTTGCTGTATTTTCTGAACCTTTGCATTCCTCTTGCTGGGCATCACCTGCCTGTCACTACACCATGGAGGGATCATGTTGGTTCTTTAGCTTCTGTACTCTCTGCTGCCAATTAAACAATTATTGTCATTTTTTTTCTCTTGATGCCTGATATGAAGTCACCTCACACTGCTTTTTCTGGTGTGGTTGGTCTTACTGCTCCGTTTCAGGGGAAATGAGCAGCTGAAGGGGCTGCTGCAGTTAAACAAGTACAGTGGATAAAGTTCTCCACTGGGAGAAATAAACCTTGCAAATGGGCAGTGGGAATATAAACCTCAAATCCTGAATGATCACTGGAGAATAAGCTCAGTGTAGGAATGAAAAGCCTCTCGTGAATGAACAGAAGGCGCAGAGAGAGGCCAGGGTTGCGTAACTTGCTCTGTTCCTTGTGCTGCCTTTTGTTCCTCTTTGTTCTGCAGTTCGGGATGTGTTTGAGCAGGAAATTTTAGAAAACCGTAGGAGAAGTCCCCCTGCCTAGGAAGAATCCCAACACAGGCTATTAGGACTTCATCACACTCATAAACTTTAAAATCACTATTTTATTGAAGAACTGTTTAAAACAAAATACAGCTGTGACATTTAAAAAGTCATCTTCACTTGCTTGTCCCACAGACATTTCTGTCCCAATTCATAGTGGTTTTTATGTTAAACTCCTGTTGCACCTTTTTCCTGCAGTGCGAACTTAACAAAATCCAGAATGTAAATGAGGGAAACTGTAATTACTTTAATTTCCAACTGAATGTGCAATGAACAGCTGTAATTCTCTGTCTAATATGAAGAAAGGGAGTTACCTGCCTGCTCTATGACTAAAGCACTTTTGTTCCCCCCCCCCATGCAGATGGTTTGTGATGGGCCCACCTCGTTCTGGAACAGGAATTCACATCGATCCCTTGGGAACTAGTGCATGGAATGCCTTAGTCCAGGGACACAAGCGTTGGTGCCTGTTCCCAACCAGCACACCCAGAGAGCTGATCAAAGTGACACGGGAAGAGGGAGGGAACCAGCAGGACGAGGCCATCACCTGGTTCAATGTCATCTATCCTCGGACACAGCTTCCCACCTGGCCCCCCGAGTTCAAACCCCTGGAAGTCTTACAGAAACCAGGAGAGACAGTCTTTGTGCCAGGTATGTGCAACTCTCCAGGAAGGAAATCTGGGAGAGAAGAGTATATTTGTGTGTAATATTTTTCATATGGTCTATCTCTTACAAAACAAACTCTCCTGAGCTCATTTTGAGACTGTTGTTACTTCCTGAATATCCCAAAATGTGTACAGCCTGTGGCATAGGATTGTTTGTGGTACAGATGGCAGAACAAGTGGGACTTGTGTTACAGCATCACAGGAATGTGATCCTGAACTAGATGGCAGTAATAGAAAGCTGTCAGGGCATAAAATAATGGCATAAAATAATAGAGGTGTTTGAGCCCCAGTAATTCTTAGACAAAAATGCTCGAGTTTATACACACTGGAGCAAATTCATGACTGAATTTTGCATATGAATTTTTCTTAGCTGTGGGAAACAAACGACTTAAAGGCACTGACACCTTCCACCCACCTCTCTGTGGTTATGCTTCATCTTGCATTTGAAATCAAAAGCTAAATAAAGCTTTGCTAAAGATGCCTTTCTCTCTGAGTGGCTGCACACTGTGTGCCCATTGTAAGTGAGGGGTGAGGTGAGTTCAGTGCCAGATTCTAACCTCTGAATCTTGCATCATTTATGTGCAGCACAGCCCATAGTTTCTGTCCACTTTGCTTGTCTCTAACATCCAGCTGACTTGGTGTGTGAAGGGTGCCTTGTGATTGTCTTGGCACTTATTAGTGACTCCTGAGTGTACCTTCTGTTAAGAGTTTGTAGTTGTCAAGTTCCATTTAACAGTTCCCTCAGTCTTTTATGAGGCTTTTAAGTGGGTTGTAAGAACTCCACTATTTTTATCCTGTGTGGAGAAACAATTTTGCATCTATTTTTAAATGAAAGGTTAGTCTGTAGTCATAAGAACCTTACAAAATCAGCGTGGAAAGTGCTCTCCAGCTGAGCAGAAAAGGTCCTCTGTGCAGTCTGGGTTACAGTGGCTGGTGCTGTTAAAGAAACCGTCAGCAGCCAGCGTGGTGCTGTCAACTCACATCTTCAGTCCTGTGTGTGAGCTGGGTAATTTGGTCAGAGCGTGGAGCAGCCTTGTGTAACGAGAACCTCTCAGGCACTGGGGTGAAAGCTGAAAGAAGGCTGAGCAAAGATGATGTGTTGACAAACTCACCTGGGTTTGGGAGATAATGTCCAGTTCCGCCTGCACTACGGGAAAAGTGTTCTTGGCTGTTGTTGAACTTGCTCTCTGCCGTGCAGCCACCAATTGTGGTGTTGTGTTTTAGGTGGCTGGTGGCACGTAGTCCTCAATCTTGACACGACCATTGCCATCACACAAAACTTTGCCAGCTGTACCAACTTCCCAGTGGTGTGGCACAAGACAGTAAGAGGGAGGCCCAAGCTGTCACGGAAATGGTACAGGTAAGAGATTTAGTAGCTTTCTTTGCATATTCTCCATTGAAAACAAAACCTAAAAATATTCATTGACATGCAGTGTTACAATTCAAAAGCTAACCCTGAAATTTTAACTGTGTTTAGGATCCTAAAGCAGGAACATCCTGACTTGGCAGCCTTGGCTGATTCTGTTGACCTACAGGAATCTACTGGTATTGCTTCTGACAGTTCTAGTGATTCTTCCAGTTCCTCAAGTTCCAGCTCCTCAGACTCTGATTCAGAGGTAATGCTTTTTACTGCAATAGGTGATCCATATTCTGCAATTACATTGTTTTTCCATACCTGATCATGTGCCTTCATCCTTATAGTCGTGCCTTATGGAATAAATTAATGAAAAGCAGCTAAACCAATCTACATGGTGGAGGAGCCTGTGATCTTAGCAGGTGCTGTTTGCTGAAGCCTCTCTTTACATTGCTAAATGCATTCAGTCTGTTTGATCCATGTCTGTATTATATATGAATCTGTCACTCATTTAGCTTGTGGAAAATGGCTGCAAAACGAATGTTCAAAAAATTAGGAGAGGGAACAAAATCCAAACCAGATTAGTTATGATACAGGACTCTTCTCGACACCTAAATCCTTCAGAAGCCAGAGTCTTCTCCTACAAGATGAGGTCCTTCTAGGGGCCAAAAGGAACACATGCATTGTCTTGCCTCAAGTCAGCTTTAGTCAGTGATCAAATCAAAGAACATTTCTGTCCCTGACTTTTAAATGCTTAATTTAAAATTTCCTTGATGCGTCTAACCTAAAACAGCGCATTCTTGGAGCTCAGGGTTGCTGAGTACCCTTGTGGCGAAACGCACAGCGCAGGCAGTTCATGAGGTTCCCCTGAACTGTGGTTTCATCTTCCCATGCTGCAGTGTGACTCTGGCTCCGAGACAGAGGGGATGATGCACCGGAGGAAGAAGCGGAGGACGTGCGGGATGATGGGGAACGGGGACACGACTTCCCAGGACGACTGCGTCAGCAAAGAGCGCAGCTCCTCCAGGTGACCCCGGGGCAGCTGTGGGTTTGAACAAGCACAGGACAGTGTGAGGGAAAGCTGGCACACTTCACATAGGGGATTCCTCAGGAGAGAGGGACGGAGAGCAAGGAATTCCTTACAGGACATGAAGCAGTTGACCAGTGCTGTCTTCTGTTTTAATTGTTCCAAACAGAAAACTAGGATTATTGATGTTTTTTTTTTAAATTAGGGGTTTTATTTAATAAACAGTTTTATTGCTTTTCCTAGTTGTCTCTTTTAATAGATGAAAGGATTTGATTTTATCTTTGTTTAATGGGAGAGGTGGGATGTTTTAACTGCTCTTCAGAGAGCACAAATGAAGAGTGAACAGTTAAAGATGAAGAATGATCAGGCAGCACTAAGGTTTCAGTGGCTTATTCAAACAGAAAACCTTCAAGCAGTTGTATGGTTTCTCTTACTGCTGCCTGGATTATTTCAATTTGTTCCACTGCTTTATCTGTTAATTGCAAAATTCATCCCAAATTCCAAATGTCTGTGTTTACATTTAAAATAAATACATACCTAACTACTGAGCAAGTTTCAGTCAGTGTGGAAGGAAGCAACATTAATATTGCAAAATCAAGGATAGGTATGCTTAGGGTAAAGTTGCTGAGGAAAGCAGTTCCGTGGACTGGCCAGGTTAAAAACAGTGGAGCACTGGGAATCTGAGAGTGTACTGCAGGGAAGAACTTGAACATTCTTTCCTAAATGAAGCATTCTTCTCATACAGCAGAGGCTTGCCAAAATTCTTAAGCAAATTCCTTGCATCTTGGTTAACCAAAGCTGCTGGATTGGCTGCCTGCCTGCATTAGAGTGCTGGCCAGTTCCTGAGCTCTTGGATGCTCCAGGTTTGGCATGGATGCAGGTGCTGTGGTGCCTTAGTGTGTGGCTGGCTGAAGAAGGTGTGCAGCAGTAATTTACCTGAGGAAGCCCATATTCCAACATGAGGCCTGACTTCCTGGTGTAGGAACTGCCTGAAGGCCATGTGCTCCTGTAGATTGCTCTCTTGTTTTCAGAGTTGCTCATAACTGAATACAATTGAATTACAAGTACAGAGCATCATTAAAGGTTGGGGAGAACTGTACTGACTGCTTATTTTGCCCTGGAGGTTTTCACAATTTGTTTGTTATGACATTGTCAAATCCCATTTCGGCAGCCAGTGTGACTTCAGGCAGGGAATGAGCAGCAGGAGAGAACAAACCTTAATTCAGACCTTGGTTTGAAAAAAAAGCTGTAAAAATGCAGATCACAATGCAGATCTGTTCTTCTGAAAAACCCGTGCATTTTTAAATTATTTGCCATTCAAATTTTGAAATGAATACCCTAAATATTAAAAATTAGCACCTTGCCTAGAACATTTGCTTTCTGGGTTTCAGTGTTCTTCCTCCTGTATGTTGATTGTTTCACTCTCTGAGGGTGGGTGGGCGTTCTGTTCCAGCTGTGTGATGGCTTAGTTGACAGAAACGCTTCCAAACATAAAATCTTAAACCTTGCTTGTGCAATGCTGGAGGAAGAATAAGCCTGAGATTAATCTGCATGCTGGGATCTTGTGCCCTGCTACGAGGGGAATGCTCAAAGGCAGTTGTACCTTTTTTTGACAGGATTAGGGAATCTTGTGGAGGCCGCAGCTACCCCTGAGGGATAACAGCACCTACCCAGAGGCAGCTGCCGATCGAAGCTCCGTTAGCAGCCAGCCAGCTCTGTCCTACCCCCTTCTGCTTCTGTTTCTCACACTCCTTAAGTTTTTGTCACTCTTCCTCGATCCAGACATCTTTGTTACGTGCTGTCCAAGGTTGGCTCCTGAATAACTTGTAGGGGAATGCCCCGACTACGTCCTTTGTGCAATGCTTTGTCCCCTCTGCGCCCCGGGTGAGTGCACTATAACCCAGCTGTGGGTAAGGACATGCCAAGTATTTAATGGGTCACGGAACTGGCAAGGAAGACAACGGTCAGTTTTTAAAGAACTCTTTTTAAAACCAGCAGGTAAATGTAAAAACCTGCCTTGCTTTGACACTGTCATATTGTTTACATGTTGTCCTGTACACTTGAGGAAAGGAACACCAGCCCTTTTGGCCTATAGGAACGTCCGGCGGATCTCACACCAGGATTTCAGGAAGAACAAGAAATAAATGAGCTTCTACACGAACTGAGCTGTGGAAAGTGGGTCCTTGGATCTTACCCTGCTGCAGGAGAGCACTGCTGTCAGGGCTGGCGCTTCCAAGTGTGTGTCTTGTAGAATCCTGGAATACAGGCACTTGGAAAGAACCCACCAGGATCATCGAGTTCAACTCCTGGCTCTGCACAGAAACCAAGAACCCCACCCTGTGCCCAAGAGCATTGTCCAAACACTTCTTGAACTCAGACAGGCTCAGTGCTGTGACCATTGCCCTGGGGAGCATGTTCAGTGCTCAACCACCCTCTGGGTGAAAAACATTTTCGTGATACCCAACCTAAACCTGCCCTGACTCAGCTCCAGCCGTTTCCTCCAGTCCTGTCATTGGTCACCAGAGTGAAGAGATCAGCACCTGTCCCTCTACTGCCCCTCAGGAGGATGCTGAAAACTCAAATGAGGTCTGACCTCAATCTCCTCCAGGCTGAGCAGACCAAGTGCCCTCAGCCACTCCTCATACAGCTTCCCCTCCAGACCCTTCACCATCCTCGTGGCCTCCTTTGGACGCTTTCCAATGGCTTCATGTCTTTTATGTGTTGCGATTCCCAAAACTGCCCCTGGCACTCGAGGTGAGGCCACCCCAGTGCAGAGCAGAGCAGGACAATCCCTCCCATGCCCCAGTGCTGTGCCTGATGCCCCCCAGGACACAGCTGGCCCTCTGGGCTCCAGGGCACTGCTGGCTCAGATCCAGCTTGCCACCAGCCAGGACCCCAGGTCCCTTTGCACAGCTCTGCTCTCCAGCCTCTCATTCCCCAGTCTATCCACACCCCAGGAGTGCTGTCCCCAGTGCAGAATCCAGCCCTTGCTCTTGCTAAACTCCACACGGTTGGTGATTGCTCACCTCTCTAATTTGTTGAGGCTTCTCTANACACAGCTGGCCCTCTGGGCTCCAGGGCACTGCTGGCTCAGATCCAGCTTGCCACCAGCCAGGACCCCAGGTCCCTTTGCACAGCTCTGCTCTCCAGCCTCTCATTCCCCAGTCTATCCACACCCCAGGAGTGCTGTCCCCAGTGCAGAATCCAGCCCTTGCTCTTGCTAAACTCCACACGGTTGGTGATTGCTCACCTCTCTAATTTGTTGAGGCTTCTCTACCCTCAAGGGAGTTGACAGCTCCTCCCAATTTAGTGTTGTTGGCAAACTTAATATTCCTTCCAGTCCTGCGTCCAAGTCGTTAATGAGGATGTTGAAGAGCACAGAGGGATGGAAGAACCCCACTAGTGACCAGTGCCAGCCTGGTGTCACCCCAGTCACTGTCACCCTTCGTGTCCAACCTCACCCACCATGTAACACGGTTAACCAGCTGTGGGCTGGACAGTTTGTCCAGAAGGTCTTTGGGAGAGACAGTATCCAAAGCTTTGCTGAAGTCCAAAAGATGACATCTGCTGGCTTTCCTAGATCAGCCAGGTGGGTCACCCTGTCACAGGAGATCAGATTCAACAAGCAGGACTTTCCCCTCATGAAGCTGTGCTGGATGTGACTGATGCCTGCAATGTCCTCCAGGTGTTTTTCAGTACTTCCCAGAATCATCTCTTCCATGATTTGGCTGGGCACTGAAGTGAGACTGACAGGCCTGTGGTTTCCAGGGTCCTCCTCCTTCTTGAAAACTGGGACAACATTCACCAGCTTCCAGTCGGCTGGGACCCCTCCAGATCCCCAAGACTGCTCAAAAATCATGGAGAGGTTTTGCAATGACATCAGCAGCATCTTGAGGATTCTCAGATTAATTCCATGAGGCCCCATGGATTTGTAGGGATCCAGCTGGAGCAGCAGATCCCATGCAAGTTTGGGGTCAGCTGGGAGTTGAACATTCTCACAGCCACAGTCCTGCAGCTCAGGGCACTGAGGCCCCCTTGGTCCATCATCTGTGCTGAAGACAGAGACAAAGGAACATTAAACACCTATGCCATGTCCATGTCCCTGTTTGTGAGGTGACCCTCCTCATCCTGGAATGGGCCAGTGTTACTTCTAATTTGCCTTTTGCCATTAATATATTTGAAAAACCTCTTTTTTATTATCCCCCACAGTTCTGGCCAGTTTCATCTGCAGTTGAGCTTTGGCCATGTGAATTTTCTCCCTACAGTGGCAGCAGCATTTCTGTGTTCTTCCCATGTCACCTGACCTTGCTTCCACTGGGCAAACACCTTCCTTTTTCATCTTGTCTCCAAGAGAAGATCCTGTTCAGCCAAGGAAGGGAAGGTGGTGTGAATGCCCCAAGCACTGAAACAACTTCAGCAGAGGTGACCACCAACCTGAAGCATCTTTTGTGGTCTTAATCCACGTACTCCATGCACACACCTGAGGTGCAACACCTGAACCAGCAACAGTCCATCTGCTTCCACTGAGTGTCTGTCACGGTGACAGGTAACAAAGCTGCACTAGCACCTTGTGATGGGAAGCTCGATGGAGCAGGAGAATCCTGGAGTTTCTTGCACAGCAAAAACTGTGGGGGGAAAAAGTCAGCATTTGCCAGTAATTCCAATCCTTCAGGTGTGGGTGTGATGTTTAGCACAAGGCAACTGCTGGCAAGGTCTGACTCTGGCATGATCACTTTGGCTGGGCTTGGAACACCAAACAGTTCTGAGGCCATGGGCTTGCTCAGGCAGGGGCAGTTCACATCCCTAAATGGCTTTTCTCTGAGGTTATGGGTTCAGACGTTTCTGAAAGTTGCAGTGCCAATTTTAAAGGACTGGGTGGGGGGGACATATTGTTGTTTTATGCTTTTTAAAAATGCAATGTGTTGCTTAAGTCTGTGTAGATGCATTTGTATTATGCTGGGTAAAGCTCACATCCCCAAGGGATCTGTTGGAGCTGCTGGTTTGTTTTATTAGCAGGGGCTTGTGCTGGTGGTGTCAGTGGTGTCTCTGTGTGGCTGAAGGTGCTGCCAGGAAATCTGAACTTCCCATGGGCTGCTTCCATGGGTGCTCTTCTGAGCCCTAGGAGGTGGATATGGAACTCAGTTCAGCCATTCTTTGGGAGAGGAGACTTGAGAGCAGAAGTGCTGTGCATGTAGTAAACACACAGCAATGCCCAGGCACTGATGAAAGAGCAAGTTAAAGAGAGATTAAAGCCTCATCTGTGACTTTCTTAAACCTGTTGGGTTTGGTGGAACCTGGAGTGTTGCTTTTCTGGGTTCTCTGATCCATTTTTAACCTTGTCTCTTCCCTATTTAAGCACTCCTGGGCCATATCCTTTTGTACAAAGGAATCCTAAATGTTTGTCAGGATCTCTGTGTTTGACTCTTCTGTGCCAGTCAGTTTGTGTAGGAGTAGTGTGGTGGTGGGGAAACAGAGAGAGGGAAGGTTTATTGTTACACTCTTTAGCTGTCCAGACTCCCAAATTTCCTGTGATAGATAGCCAGGCATAAGCAAGCACACTTGCTCTGTAGCCACTGCAGATTCTTCCACAAGATTACTTAAAAAAACCTCCAACTTCTCCAACTCCTGGCATTTCTGGCCGAGGCTGAACAGCCTGGGAGTCTGCACAGTCTGTGTGTGTCCTCTCAGAGCAGGCTGCAGCTGCTGCCTTTTGGAAGAATGGAGAGGCATAAGGTGAGGGGAGTCCTTGGAGAGCTGTCCCTGCCCTCTCTGGTGGCTGGGCAGCACCTCAGTGAGATGCAGCTGCATTTGGCACATGTCGTTCAGTTTGCAGTCTTAAAATCCAATGTGAAAGCCTGATTGCTCTGCTGGGAAAGCCACACCTCTGCCTCTGGAAGCACAGTGGGAAGATCCGGTGTGCAGAGCGTTCTTCCATGCCTGTGAACTCTTCCATGGTGTGAAATAAGGCGATTCCAGGTAGAGTCTGTGTTGATGTGACACCCTCACAGAAAAGCAGCGTGTTTACAATGGACTGCAAACATCATGATACCAGCAACCCTCTCCTGACTGCCCCACAGGGCACTCCCTGCTGTGAAACAGTGTTCAGGCTGCCTGGCAATCAGGACCCTGGGATCTCCAGTTCTTCCACTTATGGCTTTTGCCTCAGCCAATTTGGTGAGTCTTGGAGCAGTGAGGAAAATCCCTACCTCGCAGGGCTGTTGTGAGGCTGAACTGTAATTGCTGTGTAAAACGCTTTGAAGCCATCCACCCACAGAAAGTGTTCCATTCATCCTGAGCAACCTGCGACTTCCGAGCCTGGTGGGAGCTTTTTGTAGCAGAAAACTTTGGGGATGTTGTTCAACACTCTTGGCCACGTGGTGTTCTGTGATGGCCCTTCCAGAACTGCTGTGTGGTACATAAATTGTAGCAGAACAAGACTTTTTGTTTTCACCAGGATTGAACTGTTGCTGTTCCTTGGCCTGCTCGAAACAGGAGCTCCTGCTAGAGCAGGATCTGCTTTTAAACGGGACTAGATGCAATTCTCTCCCCAGGGAGCCAGCTTCACTGGCCTTACAGGAATGGGGGGAGCTGGTGCTTGGTTCCCAGGCCCTTGTTCCAGGCTGGGGGAGTGAGGAACAGTTTAAAACCGTGCTCCCTTTGTGCCTAGCTCTGTACTTGTGGGAAGCTGGCCAGGGAGAGTGGGCTCTGTGCTCTCACTTCTCCAGGTTTGTGCTTCTTGGGGCATCCATGTCTCTTGTTCCAACCCCGCTGCTTTTGTGCTCTAGAGGCCCTGGATGCAGCTGGTCCAGCACCCCGTGGGCCCCTCATTTCCTTGAGCCCCAGAGCAGCAGCACAGCTTTGCCTCAGCCCCCTGGGGCTTTGGGGGCTGCCCTGGTCCCCAGGGATGGGCAGAGAGCCTCGGGCTGGGTGTCATTGTCACAATCCTGCCTGCTCTGGGAAAGGTGATGGGATTTGGGAGCTCTGGCTGTGCTTTAGAGCCTGGTGACGGACACAGGCTGTGAGAGTTCAGGAGGAAATGACCCAACACTCCATCAGAACCACAGATGGGGACAAGAGGCACCAGTCCCAGCAGCTGTTCCTGCACAAGTGCTGTGGGAGCAGGTGACACCGAGGAGCCTCTGGCAGACCTTCCTCCCTTCCCAGCTCGTGTGTGCTGGCTCCAGTTTGTCTTCTCAGTTACATCAAACCTCCCCAAATGCTTCAAGGAAAGACAGCAACCTCTTTGATAGCTAACCTCTGCTCTCCTCCCTGAGTCCCCAGCCATCGTGGGCTGGGAAGTGAGACTGTTGGCTGAATCCAGTCTGAAATGCCTGTGTGGGCACATTGTAATGGGAGCTTTTTGGCATCCCCCTTGCAAAGCGGGGGAAGAAAAGTGTAACCCATTTGTGTGACAGTCCCACTGTCAGCTCCAAGCCCTGCCACTGCCATTAGCTGCTTTTATCACCCATCCAGCAGAGCTGGGATACTTGTCTTGTTCGGATGATTGTGGTTTTGCTTTTTATTTTAAATAAAATCAATTATTTTGCATTATCCTGTCACTTTTTTTCATACTGTGATCTGAAAAAACCTCGCAGGTGTGCACCTCTGTTGCCTAAAGTGCTAAATGTGTCAGGTGACAACTCTGGGGGTGCTTGAGGGTTTGCACATCTGTGCTGGGGTGTGGTTTGGAAGCTACAGGGGTTGCAGTGGCTTTGGGAGTGGTTTTTGTGGGTAGGTTTGTTACCAGGCTGCCCCACCTGCGCTGCCCTCCCCAGTGGGTGTCACAAGAGGTTTCTGTGTTGTGTTTCTGGTGCCCCCTCACACTGGTGAGAGGGGGTTTCATCTTCCAGGTGTGCTGCTTTGGGAAGGTCACCACGGTGATCAGAGGGATGGAGCATTTCTCCCATGAGGAAAGGCTGAGAGCAATGGGATTGTTCAGCCTGGAGAAGAGAAGCCTGCGGGGTGATCTAATTGTAGCCTTCTGCTACCTGGAGGGAACCTACAAGGATGGAGAGAGACATTTTACAAGGGCCTGGATGACAGGACAAGGGAGAATGGCTTCAAACTGACAGGGAGTAGGTTTAGCTTGGGTATTAGGATGAAATTCTTCCTTGTGAGGGTGGTGAGGCCCTGGCACAGGGTGCCCAGAGAAGCTTTGGCTGGGCCAGGCTGGACATTGGGGCTTGGAGCAACCTGGGATAGTGGGAGGTGTCCCTGCCCACGGCAGGGGTGGAACAATATGAGCCTTAAGGTCCCTTCCAACCCAACCCGTTCTGTGATTTCGTGATTCTAAATGAGCCCCACAGTGCAGAGGGGCTCTGTAGAAGGGCTGCACTCCAAGCAGAGGGCCTTGGGGCAGAGCTGCCTCAAGGAACCTGGCTGTGAAGTGGAGCAAGGACTGGGAAAGTGGAAAAACTTGCATATTTTGTCAGTGAGCTTCGTTGAAACCAGTAACTGTAGGTAAATAAGCTGGAACTGAGAGTGGGACAGCAGCCCTGAGGCTTTTGAAATATTTATAGCAATATATTGTAAAATTAAACACCTCAAAGAGTAAATGGCTTTGTGGCAGCAGACAGGCAGCTCACTCATTTCCACATAAACCTCTGTCCTCCCCAGACACTGCTGGAAACATTCTTCTTTAGTGTCACCTATAAAGCCTTTTCTTTTTCTCCTTTCCTGTTGCCCTTCAGCAGCTGTCCCCGTGCCCAGCTCACCTCCCCGGCTCCATGCACAATTAGCAAATGAGCTCCTCCTCTCCTTGTGGATGATCCGGGTGTGTCCGTGCTTGGCATTTAACAAGCCCCAGCCATCCCCTGCCCACCCCAGGACTCTAAGAGCCTGTCCCAGCCATCCCCTGCCCACCCAGGGCTCT
>VZRO01002123.1:177764-280634 GCA_013397915.1 Daphoenositta chrysoptera | reverse complement strand
GGCTCGCAAATGAGATCTTTGTTCGCCGCAGCAGCTGCTGGGGCCGGCCCGTGTCAAGTCTCCTCCAGATGCTCCCGGATAATGACGTGCACGCCTCCCCGCAGTGCTGCTTCTCGCCTTTATTTTTTTTTTCCTGCGGGGAGGTTTCCGCGGCCGGTGTGCACCGAGGGATGCTGGTTCGTGGGTTGTTGGACAGAGAGTTCAGGTCCTTTCTTCTCCAGCTGTTCCTTCCCTCACTCCCAGCTGCTCAAAACCGTCTCCCTGCATTCCCCCTGGGCTGTGCTTCCTTGTGTCCTCTTTGGTGTCTCCCGGTGTTGTCCCAACGCCTTCCCCCTCCCCGTTTTGGCTGCAGGGCGCTGCCCTCCCTTCTGAGCATCCATCCCGCCGGGACAGCAGCACCCACTGCCCAGGGCAGGGCTGAGAGCTCTGAAATTCGGGGCTGCTCCAGGCAGAGAGGGCTCTCCCCTCCTCTGTGGCTCGCAGGGGCTGCGGGCACAGCCAGGCTCGAGGTGGGGCTTTGTCCCTGCTGCCATTTCCAGCCCGGTGCTGGTGTTTCGCTGCAAGGCCGAGGGACGCGGTGTCCCCGCTGCCTGCAGCCCACGCGGATCCTCCTCCGCAGCAGGGAAACCTTCATCTGAGCAGGTTTGGGACGGGGAAAGCTGCCTGTGCCTGGGGCCGAGGCCATCCACAGCTGCTGGGGGGCCGAGAGGGCTGCCCCAGCATTGCTGGGGGGGTTTCCAGGGGGAGTTTCCCTGGGATGCAGAAGAACATTACCAAACCGAGCACGTCCTCTCCCTTCCTGCTAGTCCTGACTGCTGCATCAGCATCCCGGGCCGCTGCCTCCAGCCCTGCCAGGACACACGGGCAGCCCAGCCTGGCACTGGCAGAGCCAGTCCCCCTCTGCTGACGGCTCCTTGCTCTGGTGCCATCCCACGGGCTGGGGCTGCCGCAGAGAGCAGCTCGTGGGCCCCAAACCCTGGCTCCAGGGCTGGGCACCGGAGCTCTCTGGTGTTCCTCGCTCCAGCAGCCGTGCCATGGCTTGGCACGTGGATCAGAGGCAGCACAGGCTCGGGCGTGGGCAAGGTGGGGAATTGGCCACATCCAGAGATCCGTCCGTGTGTGCTGATGCTGCCAGGGCTGGTTGTGCAGCACAGGGAGGGCTCGGGGGTGTTTGTGCTCAAAGGATTTTGCCCTTTTCCAGATACCACCGCTGGGTGCCTCGCCTGGATCCGGCCTCGGGCACGCAGGACAAGCAGAGGACACGTCTGGCCACGCTGCACTTTCCAGCCATGCAGAGGTGCGTGGGAGGGAGAGGCAGCCTGGGGAGGGTGGCACAGCACACGGTGTGGGTGGGACATCGTCCCAGGGTGGCAGTGGCTGTGGGGAGGGGTCAAAGCTTGCCTGCTCTTCTCCCCTGGTGGGGTTGGGTGGCCTCTTAATGACTCGGCCCATTTAAAGCAGAAAGAAATGGTGTTCCAGGTGCAGGTGTACTTCTTGGAGGTGGCAGGAGCGATGCCCCAGGGATGGGTGGAGTGAGGGGGGTCCCTCTGAGGCAGCTGGACCACGATGGCTGCGGGAGGGAGCAGCCCCAGGAAGGCAGAGGGATGGGGATGTGGAGTCTGGGGCCACAGCACGGGGGAAGGGAGGTGCTGGCATCTGCCTCCAAGGCATCCAAGCAGAAAAGTGCTGTGCTGTAGGGAGCCCTGGCTGCCACGAGCAGGGCTGCCCAGACAGCCCTGGCACGCTGCTGTCGCCTGCCACCCTGGCATCCCTGGCTCTTCCCTCTCTGCTCCCGTCAAGTGCCTCTTCCTCTGTGTTGGAGCAGATACATTTTCCTTCCTTGGAGGCTTGCCACCCAAATTTCCTGCTTGCTGTCATTGTTAAATGCTCAGTTCCTAATGCCCAGGCAAGGAAGAGGCTAAAATCCCCCTCCTTGTGTCTGCTCCTGGAGGGTTGGGTCTCCCAGGGGATGTCCCAGCTCTCAGGGAGAGGTGGATGTGACGGGGAACTGCTGCCCTGGGCTTGTGGCCGAGTCACCAGAGCTGAGGATCCCCTCCCTGAGGCCACTCCTTTGGGTGCCTCCCCAGCCATCCTCAGGGGAAGTTCGGGTGCCCAGCAGGAAGTGCCCATGTTTGGAAGTGTGTCCCAAAATAGCCGTGGCTGCAGCGGGCAGGGGTCCCGGTGGCATCTCCTTTTGGGGAACAGAGTGGCCAGAGGAAGCCAAGTGGCTGTGAATAATGCACATTCCACCCCGATGACAAACTAACCCAATTCTGGGCCGGGGCTGTGCTCCAGCAGCTCCTCCAAAGCTTGCACTGCAAAGCCAGCACTCGACTGTGCATGGTCCCTCTGGGTCAGCATCACTCCCCTTGGGTCTCCTTCACCCCAGCTTTTCCCACATATCCCTCGATGATGAGGGGCTTGGCAGCCTCCCTCTGTGCTCCTCCTCCTCTCTCTGCCAGGTGCTCTGCCCTTTTGCCAGCCCATGGGATGCACGGGGCCAGGGATGCAGGAGGACACCCCAGGGTGCTGGTGACCCCCGGGCTCGGCTCACAGGGGTTTGCAGCTGGAGCACAGGGCTGTGCCAGAGGAAATCACTCATGCAGGGGCTCTGCCACGTGTCTTTGTCTTATCTCCAGAGCTGGAGTGCTCCCCTTTCTCCCTGCTCGGAGTTTCTGCACAGGACAAGGAATCTGGGCTTTATGAAGTTTGTTGTACCTTGCAGAAGGGAACCCCAAAACTTCCAAAATTGCTTTGCTTTAAAAAAAAAAAAAAACCCAAAACGTGCTGTTGCTGCTCCTGCCTGTGCTCCAGACATCAGCTGTGGATGGCTCCTGGAGGGGTCCCAGCACAATCCCCCAGTGCTGCCTTTGACCACTGGGCCTGACTGGTGAACGCCCCTGTGCTCCAGAGCAGCTGCTTGGCCCGTGGCTGCAAGGGGGCTTTGGCTGGGGATCCACCTTTTCCTAATGCCAGGACAGTCTGTCCAAGCCTGGCTGGGGGCACACAGAAGCCCCTGTGGCTCCTGGCTCGGTCCCCTGCCTGTCCCTGGGCAGGAGGGGTGGGGGGGGGGCAGCTGGGGGAAGGAGGGTGCTCAGGCACAAGGCTCTTCTTAAAAACCTTAATCTCTTCAGTTATGGGGAGGCACTTGCACTTCCCAGCCTTTGGGTGGGCCAGATCCCTGTGGCTGACTGGTGAGAGGAGAGCAGATGAATAAACCTCACTCATTAGCGAGCATCCTTTTGTCCTGGTCCATGGAGGAAGCAGGGAAGGGATGCCCAGCCCTCCCACAGAACTCCTGGCTCTGCATCCCAGCCCTGCCCCAAGCAAACCCGGGTTATCCAGCACAGCACCTTCTCCTCACTGCTGTTTTTAACTCCCCCAGGAGGAAGAGGTGGACTCAGAAAACGAGAAGCTGGTGGTGAGAGAGCCAGAGGATGAGGATGGTGAGTGCCAAGCAAGCCAGAACTCTGCAGGGAGATTATGGACAGGGCTGAAGCCCTGAGTGCTTGGGGATGGTCTCCTTCCTCCAGGAAACAGGAAATTCCTACCCCTTCCCCAGATGCCCTTGGGCTGTTTGCCATGGGGTAGCTTTGTGATGCAGCTTCTCCAAAAGCTCCTTGCTGGCATCCAGGACAATCTCCAGGGGCTTTAGTCAGAGCCACGTTTAACTGATTAGCCAATTAGTTGATTGGAAAATGATTAATTGACTAATTGGGGTGACAACTGCTGCACTCCTAAGAAAATGAAACAGATGGTGCCAAGCGGGAATGTGGGTCTGAAGGGGACCCTGCTCTTCTGAGCAGCCCTGGAGGTGCTGGGATGTCCCCAGGAGTCCTGGCTTGGGGTGGCTGGGGACAGCTGGGGCAGCAGGAGGCCTTGGGGTGCTCTCCCTTCCCTGCCCCACTTTCTGCCTGGCTGTTTGAAGGTGCTGGATGGCAATCCCCCGGCTCGGGAGGATTATGCCTAATGCAGAATCAGATTTTAATCCTGGTGCCATTCCTGCAAGGTGGGGGGAGTGCCTTTGGAGATGGGGCTCCCAAAATACCCTCATTCCACCCCGTTAGGCTTCCTCACAGCACTGGGGGCTGGGGATGTCACCGTGGGGGGCTGTGGGAGGTCTGGGTTGAGGATTGATGGGTGTATCCTGCCAAATGGGTGCTCAGCAACGCTGCTCTGCCTCTGTGGGTTCAGCTCTGTTCCAGGGCTGCCCTGGCACTGCAGGGCATCATTCCAGAGTGGCTGTGACTTGGGATCAGGAGAAGGTGATGGTCCCTGGCTGTGAGTCCAGGCTAGCACTGTGTCCTCCCTAAGCACCTCGTCCTGCAGGCAGCCCCTGACTCCTCTCCTGAATTATTCACTCCATTTCTGAAGCGTTTTATGGTGGGGCTGGGCAAAGCCATGGCCCAGCCTGGGGAGGAGACAGCGGGATGCAGCTGGGAATGCCAGCAGTGCCCTGGCTTTGCTGGGATCAGCCCTGCTCCTTCCCTCCCTGTCTCCTGCCTGTCCTGGCCCCACTCAGCCCACCAGCAGAGATTCCCCCGGGGCATGTGGGGTCCTGCAGGCATCTGTCACCAGCCTGGGATGCTGCCCTGTGGCCAAAACCACCCGAGCAGCCTTCCCCCACTTCGGGCAGGGATCTGGCAGGGATAACGTGTGGATCACGCCAGAGCAAGCATGTTCAGGGGCGAGGTGCACTCCCGGGGCTGCTCTCACCCTGCCAGCTCAGGGTCACAGCACTGGCAAGGCGAGGGCAGAGAGATGAGAGACAAATGTTTTCTTTAATATGAACTCATGGAGGCTCTCAGTAAGTAGGTCACCTCCTATTCCTGTAGTGTTTTCCCTGTCTACATGAAAACCCAGCCTCCCCTTTTCTGTGTGTTTCCTGAAGTTTGTTTTCGATCTGGAAAGAAAGTTCCTGAGCTCAAAAAACAGCCAGAGGTTTCCAAAGCCACACACTGTCTCCTTTTTTTAATCACACCACGTGGGCAGGGAGATGGGGACCTTCCTTGCCTCCCTCCTCCCTTATTATCTTCTGGTGAGGTGGCAACTAAACTGCTCTTTTTGGGCCAGTCTAAATCCCAAATCTCACTCGATTTGGCTGAAAACCACGTGAGGGAAACAATCTTAATTGTCCTTGAAATCAGTCGAGCTTTACAAAGGTAATGAACAGCTCCTGCTCTGCACCAGCATCAGGAACAGGATGTTACACCCTCTTTTTTTTTGTTTGTTTTCTTTCTCCTAATATCTCCCAAAGCAGCAGCCAGCTGAATTTTCTTTCCATGCACTTTTATGGTCACCCAAAGTGCTGATAAGCTGCAGCATTACTGCTTGTTTCCAGCTGGCCAGGTTTGTTTGTTTGCCCATGGGGAGGGTTTCCCACTGAGGGAAGTGGAATATGGCCAAGCCGAATGTCTGGGGCTGCAGACCAGTTTTGGGCTGCTTGTGTTCACACATTTGTGACAAAGCTGGATAAAGGGTTTGCATCCCCTGGGAGCCCCGATGGCATTTAAGGATTAGAGAAACACTCTGGATCAGAAATTGAGCAGTAACCCACCAGGACTTCCCTGGGAAGCTCCCCAGGATCAGGAATGTGGAGATGTAAGGAAGTGAGGAAATGTGGGCATTAGCAGGGAGGAGATCTCTGTGAAATTCCCATCCCACTCCCAGGCACGGTCACTCCAGTGTCTCCCCCTGAAGCCTTGCACTGTTTGTTTCTGAGATCTCTGGTTTCCCCACCACAAATAGAGGCTCTGACTTGCCTTTTACAAGGGGGTCCCCAAGGTCTGGCAGCAGCTGAATGTGGGCATGAGCTTGGGGTTGGAGAAATCCCAAAATCAAGGTACTGGACACAAGGAGAAAAATCCTTAAGGGCAGTATTGATCAGAAAAGAGAGGGAAGCTGCTGATGCTGAACCCTGGGTGTGAGGAAGGGAGGGGAAGGGCTGTGAGGGGTTTTTCATTTGGGCAGGTGGAGGAGGAGAGACAATCATGAATATGGCCACAATGGCAGTGGAGAGGATGGGAAGGGGCTTCCTGTGTTACTGGGGAGAGAGGATCCATCCATGTGTTATGTACAAGGTGGGGCTTTCTCCCCTGCCAGGGGAGTTTCACCCCTTTAGGGGTCCTGCTGGGGCTGGTAGGTGTCATCCTGGATACTGGGTTGTGGATAATGTGCAATTTTTCAGGGCCATGCAGATGATGAAGTAACACCTTCCTTTTGTGCCCCCCTTGGAAGCATCCCCAGGGCTCTGAGGGTCGGGGGAAGCAGCAGATGTCTCTGGGAATGTGGAAACAGCAGTGCTGGATGGTTGGATGTGAAGCAGCCAAGTCCTGCAGTCCTTGGGAGATAAAGGCTCTCAGATAAGCAGCCCACGGATAACCCACAAAGGCGACTACCCAAAGCAGCAGCTCCTCCTGGGCTGCCTCTTGGATTGACCTCCCCTCCTGTTGTTTTTTCCCATCTGTAGGAAGATAAAGCACGGGAGAGGTTTTTAAAAGCAAATAGTGCTCGAACAAAATCCGATTGGAAAAGGATCGGCTTTGGCTCAGAGTCTGTGAGCTTTGGTGCTCTAATTAGCACAGGGCTCAGGCTGACGAGCTGGGTGGGAGAGCACCCAGGAGAAGGAGACCTTGGTTTCCTCTTCAGGTCTGGTGACAGAGGGATGTGGACCCGGCTGTGTTGGTGCTCCTGGGGTTGCCGTGGCTCAGTGCTGTTTGCAGCTCTGGGATTTGCCACGTGGCATCTTCTCACCAGCTTTGCCAAGGGCTGCAGGAGAGCTGCAGGTCTGAGTGGCCTGGGACACCACCCGTGAGCCCCAAGCTTGGGAAAGGGCCCCTGGACGAGGAGAGAGAGGGAGGGAGAAGGAATGCAGGCCTGGAGAGGAGGAGTGGAAAATGCTGCGAGTTAATCAGGGCAGGATTAGCATGCCTTGATAAGCCAAGATGGGCCTGCAAGGCTTTGAATCCAGGGAGAACAATAGCATATGGTTCCTGTGCTGTGGGATTTACTGGGATCTGCTTGCAGCAGGCTGCTCGCTCTCAGCAGTCCTCGCTGTTTGTGGGCAGGCTCCTGCCATCCTCTGGCCAGCAGCACCTTGGCTCTCCTCTGGGATCCACACTGCTTCCCTGGCACTGCCCAGGATTTCTGGAGACTGGAGCTGACTCAGGAGTGTGCTGGGGTGGCCAGAGCATTTGGGGTGCAGGAGCAGAGGTCAGAGAGCACCCCAGGGGAACAACCCCACTGCTGGTGGTTGTGGCTCTCGGGAGGTCTTTGGTTCACAGATCTCTTGCTCTTTTTTTGTCTCCCCTCTCCAGCTGCAGATGAGACATTTTCTTTTAAATACAGTCCTGGAAAGCTGAGGGGAAACCAGTACAAGTCAATGATGTCCAAAGAAGAACTAGAGGAAGAACAAAGGTAAGTTGAGCTTCCTTTTTCTTCTTGCCCAAGCCCACCTGGCTGACATGCCCTTGGAGCAAGCTGGGTGTGCTCAGACCTCTCTCCCCCCCCACTGCCCTCAGTGTCTCATTGCTCTGGAGTTCCAGACCTCTCCCACCCAGGAAGACACAAGAACAAATAAAGTCACACTGATTTAGGAGATGGAGGCACTGTGGCCCAAAATACCTTTGGAGCTCCTCTGGATGCTTAGACCAAATTTTCCAGCGGATGCAGCTGGGGTATTTGCCCTGATCCCATTAGCTCTGTGTTGATGTGTAGCTGTTGAGGACCTGATCTCTGGTTACCTCCCCTCCCTTGGCCCTGTGGATGGCCTCCCAGCCGAGGACATGGGCATAGCTCAGAAATACTGGGGCAAAGTGAGGGAGTGTGAGGTTTTAGAGCTCACTGAGGTGGGGCTGACACTGGGAGAGTCCATCCCCAGGGCTGTCTCCTCAGCTGGACGTGGTGGGGATTTACTAAGTAGTGGGCCTGGTAGAGATGGAGAATTGTCCATCTTGCACTTTTTGCTGAAGTGTCCTCCTGAGTCCTGCATGAAGAAAGGTCGAACCTGTCCTGTCACTTAAAACAAGCTTTCTTTCGAGATTCCCCAGCCTATACAAGGAATAACCCCACAGCTGAGGGCTCTGTGGCAGGCTGCTCCCTTACACGTGTCTGCAGCTCAAACCCTTTCCCTGAGGGTGAGCTCCAAGGAACTGATTTCCCAGTGGTGGCTCAACAAGCCTGGGAGATGGTGTTCTCTCCACTGCTGTCCCAAGGGTTGTGGGACTCAATTCTGCACCCAGAGGTTTGCAGAGAGTGATTTAGGGGCATTTGCCACCCCTTTCCTGTCAAATCCTGGTCTAAGTACGACCACAGCTGGCCTGGTGTAAAGAACCAAGCAGAAACTTGAGCGCAGCAGGGAAGGAGGGATGGAGGGATCACACCTCGCCCCTGGCTCAGGCATCTCCTGCTGGCAAACTTTGCCTTGAGGCCTTGGGCAGCATCTTTGTGATGCCACCAGCTGGGCTGGCTGAGGTTTATCTCTGTGACATGAGCAGGGCATTGTGGTAGGCAGAGTAAATCCAGAGACCTGCCCTGCTCTGGGGGCAGCAGCAGAAATGAGCTCTGGTTTCCTCTGGCACAGGGTTGATTCTGCATTGGTGGCATCAGGAAAAAATGTTTGCTTTCTTCTTTTCCATGTATCTTTGTCGTGCCTGAGGCCCCCACCCTGTAAATCGCTGGGCAGGGCTGTGAGTGGCACTGTATTTTTCACTTGGGGTGGGTGAAACTTGGGTGGTGGGATGAACCCAGTGAATGCCAGGGACACCCATGGGGCTCGATGGGATTTGCTTTTCAGCATCCTGCCAAACACCAATGCAAAAATCTACCTGCAGCTGGCAAATTCAAACCCTTTGCACCAGCAGCTCCATCCAAAGCAGCTGAGCAATCACTGCTCAGGTTTTCAGGGCCAGGAGTCCTGCAGGGCCTGGGGCTGGTTCCTGTGTGGCAAAAAATGCCCTTGTTGTCACCTGGGGACACGGAGGGGACACTGCCTAAGGACAGCGGTGGGATGGGGGTTTTGCACTCAGGACTGTAGACCAGGCTCCAGGGGGTGAGGGACCTGTCCTGGGCACATGGCACCGTTCAGGCACCACTGCTCTTGTCTGTCTGGAGCAGCCCCAGGGCAGGACAGTGCTCCTGGCACTGATGGACAGTGCCTGGGCTTCGTGTCCCTTGCAGGCTCTCAGCAGCCTTCCCCACCGAGGGCCGTTGGCAGACGTGTTTTTCCTACTGCTCCTTTATTTTCTTCTCTTCCGTATTTGTGTTGTTCATTTCTTTAAGGCAGCTTTGTGAATTTTTTTTTTGTCTTGCTTTGTTGCTGGCTTACTTTTCCCCCCCTCAAATCTTCACTGCGGCATCAGCAGCTTTTCATTGCAGGCCTCGCAGGTGGTGCAAGGGGGCAGGGCTGCTGCCAGGTAAGCTGGGCGAGCTGAGCACAGCGGCTCAGCCTTCTCCTGCATCCTTCTCCTTCTCCTTCCACCCCTCTCCCCCACTCCATGCGCCCCGACCGTGCTGCTGACCTGCTGTGACCCGGGTTTGCCACCTTTATGTTGCAGGATTGAGCTGACCTCTGATCTCACATCTCTGTAGCAAGTACCTTAGGTCCTCGGCCACAAACATTCTTGCAAATCTTTTTGGTAAGGACACGCTGCTGCTTAGAGGTAGTGGTACCACTGATAACACCTGCTCGTGTCTTGGGTTATTTTGCTTTTGGGTTATTTTCCAGGGGAGGGGTTGTTTTGAGCTGCAGTTGGTTGCCTGTCCCACCTCCCTCCCCACCTCCCTGCCCTCCCCTCCTCATAACAGATTAATGAGTCCACTCCCCTCTGCCTCCATCTCACTTTCCATGAGCACTCCAGGGGGAATGGGGGCTCTCACGTTTGGATGCTCACCTCTTCCATCTTGGATGCCCGAAGCTGGACATCCCACAACCACTTCTTGGTACTGATTTGGGAAACTGGGGCTGCTGCTGAGCGGGTGGTTAGTCCTAAGGTGTGTTATCAAAACTGAGACAGGTTTAGTGCTTGTTTTTAGCCCTGTCACTCCTCCAGCTCTCCCAGGGACCAGCAGGTTCCCATGGGAAGCAGCTGATAAGCAACATCCCAAAAGTGCAAGTGGGTCCTCAGAGGCTTCTTGTTGTGTACTTCAGAAGTGTGAATTTTGGGACTCCTTGATTTTGGAGATGCCATTGAAAATATTCCTCGCCTGTTGCAGGAGGAGCTGTAGGACTTTAGGCAGGAGAGTACAGGCATGCAATGGATTTGGTTATTTAAGCAAAAAAACCCACTTCTGTTGTAACCTGCATCCCTGCAGAAGCTGTGGTTGTCCTGCCTACAACTCACTGGAGTCTTGTGGCTTCCAGCTGGTGCTAAATCTGGACTAAAAGGGGAAGGAATGTGACCTTTACTGAGTGATGCAACTTCCTGCTTCTGGTGACTTCAGCCTTAAAAATTAGAGTGCTCACTGAGGGAGGAGGACAGTAAATCCTGTTGGCAAATACATCTGCTGGGGTGGTGGCTGTGCTTGATCACACCTGGTGGGTCACCAGTCCTTCTGGAACAGAAGCACGTCGCCTTTGACCCCCTGGGGGAGAAAAACAGTCTGGGCAGGAAGGGGAAGAGTGCAGGGGAAGGATGCAGCCCTTGGTCCAGCCAGCACAGCTTATTCCCAAATCCTTGTCTTCTGCACCTGAGGCTTTTGGCCATCTGTTGCCAGCTGTAGCTGCCACGGTGCAAAGCTGCAGCTCAGGAAATGTGAGTTGTGGTGGTGCAGCTGCCCCTGCTCAGGCAGGGCTGAGGTGTGGGTGTGAGACCCAGCCAGGCTGCCTGAGAGGTGTGGCTCTCCTGGCTGGGCAGCTCCTGTGGAGGAGGGAGGAAGAGGAGGGAAGCAGTGCCTTCAGGGCCTGGCTCTCATGGACGGCTTGGAGTGGTCTCTGCCAGATGCTCTTCAAACCTCCCTTAAAGTTGAAAGAGGTTAGTGGGGATTTCTTCTGCTAGAAATGAGTATGGTCAGGACTCTGCTGAGCTTTGACAGCTGCAACAGGGCTCCACTCATAATAAAAGAGAAAACAATTGGAGAAATGGCCCCCCTGGGTCTCTGCTTTCAGTTCTCTCTTTCCATGAGGCAAAGCAGGTCCCAGCCAAGCCTTGGTTGGCCTCAGTGATGTCAGGGGGTTGAGCTGTCTGTGCTCTCCTTGTCACCCTTGGCTCGGTATGTTGGTGGGAGAAAGGAGAGCAGATCCCACCTGACAGGCTCTGGAAAGGTCTCTCCTCTCTGTCCTGTGTCTGGGATTGAGGAAGAGGTGGGAGTGAAGAGCCAGAAGCTTTCCCATGGCAGACCCCTTGAACAGGGTCTGATGAATGGCACCAAACTGCCCAGACATGCTCTGCTGTTGGCAGGGGCACTCCTGGATGGAGCAGGAGATCCCCCAGACCACTGCCAGCCTCTGGGAGAGTGCAGGGAAGATAGAGATAGCTGCCCAGTTTCCCTGGCTAATGGGCTCAGTTCCCACAGGAACTTTGACCCTTTCAAGGAACAAACTCTCCTCCAGCCTCTCAATCTTCTCCTCTCACCTCCTGGCCAGCCACAGATGGGTTGAGGTGACACTGTTTGAATACAGACTGGGTTTAATTGGAATTCATGCAAGGGGAATTGGATGGCTGTAAATGTCAAGCTCAGCCCGTTTCTTGGTGGAAATTCAGCAATGGAAAGCTGCCTCCTCCCCAGCTGGATTCAGAGTGCCTCTTGGTGATGAGGCACTGAACAAAACTGGGCTTGGACCCTGGAATTTCAGCAAGGCAGGGTGTCCTGGGTAGACCCTGCTTCTAGGGAATGGCAGAGAGGAGAGACCTTTCCCTGCTCTGCAAGGCATCCTGAATCAATGTGGGATGCAGCTGTGGCTTGAGGGACAACCGTGCTGAAGTTTGAGTTTCGAATGAGACAATGCTGGTGATGACAACTCTGGAGCACACAAGGGCAGGAAGCAGCTGCAGGGGTTTAATGACTGTGTTGACAGACCTTGACCTATTTCAAACATCTCCACTAGCGGCCCTCCAAAAATAGGTGGGTGGACAGGGCTGGGGGAGGTTGCATTTCAGGAGAGCTGTCCATTGGCATCTGTCCCTGTCCACCCCCTGCATTGCCATCACATAACCCTGGCTTGCCTGCTCGCTCCCCTCTCCGTACAGCATGGGATCTGGGCCTCTTCCTCCTCCCTCTCTTTGGCTAACCTTCCCCCCACCCAGTGCTTTGCTGTCCTGTCCTGTCCTGTCCAGCATGGTGCTTCTTTTGGATGAGGGAAGCTGGTAAGTTCGGGCTTTTTTGTGGGGTGTTATTTGTTTGCTTCTCATCTTCTGCAGCACGATAGTCGTCCTGGGCTGAGGGAGGAGGAGTAGCAGCAAGGGGTGCAGAGCCCGGGGCCATGGGATCTGCAGGGCAGGGTGGCCACTGCTTCACTGCAGCCACCAGCCACGAGGTTGGCACCAGCCACGGGCAAGGTTGCTTTCAGCTGCCAAACACGCAGGGCATGAGGTGTTTGCTTCCCACCTGCCTCCTGTAGTAAAGGGCACTGTATATTTGGGATCCCTGCCGAGCTCCCCCTCATGCTCACTCTGTGGATGCCCAGCTCCACTTGGATGAGGAGGAAGTCTGCTGGTGGCCTGGTGCTGTTCCCTGCCTCCACATCCCCAGGGAAAACGTCCTCTGACCTATGAGATGTCAGTGGACTGGAGCCCTGGCCCTATTTATAGTCATGATTGAGTCATGAATCCCCAAAAGCTTTAAAAACAGAGTAACTCAGGATGCCTCCCTCAGAAGGCCAGGGAAGGGGAGGCCAGGAAGCCCCTTCCCCTTCTCCTCCTCTCCTGTCTCAGAGAGGAAACCCTTGCAAACTCCCCCGTAGCCTTTGCAGGGTGTGAGTCTCTGACCCTGCCTTGGCATGAGATTTTAGTTCAGACAGCAACTCTACTTGAGCTCCTGGGTTTTTTTCTTTTGGCTCAGGTCCTGAATTGTCCTGGCTTGTGGCTGCTTCTCCGTGTCTCCCTCACCCAGCACTCATGACTTGTCTTCATCTGCTTCTGCTTAACCTTGTGCAGCATGGGCAGCTGGCTGTTCTCTGCCTGCTAACTCCCTGGGAGCCCTGCTCTGCCTGTCCTGGGCTCCCCTGCAGCTGGGAGAGACCCAGGGAACTGGGGCATCTCACCAGGCTGGGAGCAAACTGGTGTTCAGTGAGCTGGAGAACAAACACTGAGTGATGGAGGAAAGCGCAGCCCCGCCCGGCCGTGGCTCTTCCCACTGCTGTGGTGTTGGCTGGGGTGGTCAGGAGGACCAAGGGAATGGGCACACGACTGATGGATGAGCTGGTCAGGAGCACAAGCCACCTTCCTGGCTGTGCTCTGGCCTTTTCAGCTGTTGCTGCTCTGGCTGGGAAATGTGGGAAGCTTCTGCCTCGAAACAGCTGCGGGCAAGGCCTGCTGGGGATGATACAGTCCCTGATCCCACTGATCCTCACCAGCCCCGTCCTAAAGGCAATGGGACCTGTGCTCCCTGGTCCCACTGATTCTGGCAGCCTCGAGGCACTGTAGGTATTGCCCAAAGCCCAGTGCGCCTTTCAGCTTCTCTGTCCCACTGGAGGAATTTCAGATTTGTGTTGATGAAGCTCCTTTTTGTACCTCTTACTCAATCACACTTCTCTCTTCTAAGCTCTGTCTCCCTGGTCTGCATTTAAGTCCTCTCTGTGTTTTAGTGGTTGGCTGAAGCAACTGGCTCACACTTTTGGGACCACCAGGAAAGCTTAGGTTTAGTGTGTCATTCCTCATATTCTTCCTGCAATACCTCAAGACTGGGTTATAGTCACCACCAGAAATGAGATGGTAGCTGTCCCCATGGTAAAGAAACAGGGAAACAGTGGGGATGGGAGCATCCCCAGCAGTGAGATGGGAGGGAACTTCCTGGGGAGAACTCAACCACCCATTTTCTGCCCAGCACTAAGGGCTTTTCATCCTGCTCTTCTTCCTCAAGGATCACTCCTAGTTTGGAGTGAGCAGAATCTGGAGCCAGGTTGCCGTCCACCTTCCTTGCCAGGATTTCAGAGCAGAGGACTCATGGTCCTGACAAGGTCCTGAGCCAGGGAAAGGAGCTGGGAATGCTCTGTGCTTCTGAAAATCATCTTTTTGAGTGAAACTACTCCTGAAAAGGGCACAAGGAGTTACCAGACATGGTTACAGTAGGATGCTCCAGGCTCTCCTTAGAGTGAGTCAGGACTCCTTTGGAAAGCTGTAGTCTGTGAATGGGGTACAGATTTCCTGACCTGCTGTGGATTTTTGCACACATGAGAGATAAATGCACAGGGGAACACCACCAGTAACCCCTCTTTGTCAGAGTTGAGGTGCTGTCTGCTCTCAAAAATAAGAAGCCTTGTGTCAATGCTGTGGCTGAGCTGGAGTGAGGGAAAGCTCCTGAGGCCACCAGGACACACAATTTCCATGCTACTTTGAGACCCTCAGTCCCCGAGCCACCCTCATATTCCAGGACCTGCTTTTGTCTGGGCTCCTTGTTCTCCAGCTGTTCCTTGCACAGAACCATGTCCAGCTGACAAATCGTGTGATTCAGTGACTTGGCCATTGGCTTGGGCAAGAACAGAGATACCTGGATAATCTTTATCAGAAGAACTGATAGAGCTTCTAGCAAAAGAAGGCCCTAACCTGATTTGATTGATGAGCTGCTGGGGGCAAGCATGCTGATCCAAGGAGAATGGAAAGGAGGGAAGAGCCAAGGATAAGCAGTGGCTCAAATCTCTGAGCCTCCATCCCAAGCTAATTAAGACTTTCAGGTTCCATGGCTGCAATGCCAGAGCTTCTCAGCCTGGGGGGTTATATGGCCCCAATGTCTCAGAGAGCCTCCTGCTCTTTAATGCAACTCCCCTCACAGCTTGCTCCAGGAGCAGAAAGGGGTATCCCTGTTGTGCAGATGGGCATTTCTGGCTCTGATGGACATCCTTTATTAGGGTCACGCTGGTTTTGAGATCTTCAGCCTGCCAGCCTGGCCCTGTGCTGGAGATGAGTATCCCTGTGAGGGACTCATCCACCCTCTCTGATGTCCCCCATCCCTCCCCACAACAACTGTGGCACACTGGGGGGGACCTCCCCTCCTGGGCCCCCGTGGCAACAAGCTTATGCCCTCACACGTGAAATCTGATTATGCTTGCGTGACTTGAGCGGGATGATCCGCTCCTCAGCGCCGCGAATCCCGCGGAGCGATTATCCACTCCGGAAAATTTCCTTTCTTTGTCCTAATGGGACGGCCACTGAGCCTCGGCAGCGTCGCTCCAGTAACCCCAGTCCCACGTGATGCTTCCCCCAGCATCTCCCATCCGGGATCCGGGTCACCGGATCAGAAGGCTGCTGGAGAAGGCAAGATTTGGCAGAAGAGCGAGGAAGAAATGAGGCTGCTCCTCACCCTCACGCCGTGGCTGGCAGGAGTAGGGGACTTCCAAATGTGGCTCAGGTGTTACGGACCATGAACCCTATTGAATCCAGGAGGAATGAGGCTGGGGTGTGTCTGTATGTGTTTGTAGGGTAGGTGATGTGTGTTGTAGCTTCCCTCTACCCCGTGCAGGTCTCTGTGTGCATGGGCAGCTGCCCAGCCTTCTGCCAGGTGTTTCCTGATGTGGTTGGTTCACCCATGAGAGATGCTGGGGCAGCAAGGGCAGAGTGTCTGGAAAGTTCCAGCTGAGAACAAGGGACCACATATTTTAGCTCCTGGCTCTGCTAACAAGACCGGGAGGGAGAGCCTGGATGTCCCCACACATAAAACACATCTACTCATCTCACCCTCCTTCCCTGGGACACTGGGAGAGCTTCCCATCGAAAGGAAGTGAGCAGCAGGGAGTCTGGGGTTTTACCTCCTTCCTTTGAACAAACTCATCTGTGGAAAGGTTGAGAAAGGCTGAGCTGTTCAGGCACAGTGCCCTGTGAAAGCAGCACTTGTTCCTGGCTCATCTGGCTACAGGTGGGAAGAGGAATCTGGGCTGTACAAGGGTGCCAGCAGCCCCAGGAGGCTCTGCACAGGACTGGGAGGCAGTAAACCCTGGAGTTAATTAGTTTGGCTTCTCCAGTTCTTATTAGTAGCTCAGAAGGGTTGTAACTTAGCTTGGTGCCAGACAAGAGGATTTGCACTTCCGATTGGGTTTCGACTATCCTGCTGCAGTTGATGAAGCAAAGCCCTTCTTAGAGGCATGAGGTTTGCAAACAGCAGCTTGTCCTGCCCTGAGGGGGAAGCTGCCTTGCCTTCCCCCCAACACACACACCGAGGGCTCCCCCTGCTCGTTTATGTGAATAATAATGAACCAACCTGAGGGGTGGAATGACTGAAATGATTTCTCTCCCTCTTTCTCTTTGCAGACCTGAAGACTATATGAAGTTGTCCCTAGCCTCCTCCTAAAGGCATCCCTTGGCATCTTTAAAGGCTTGAGAGAAATACCAAAACCAACCAAACACACCCATAAGAGAAATCCATAAACCCTCAAAACTTGGGATCCCCTCTTGGTCTGAAGTTGAGTTCTTCAAAAACTCCTGTCAAGTGTGAGGCGATCCTGTTGTGTGGCTCCAAGGACTGGGGCTGGGCCCAAGCAGTGACTTGAGTTGTGTTTGTGGGACTGGGAAGAACCTTCCTCCCTCTCCCCCAAACAAAACCAAAGTGAACACTAAATATGCAGCGAGTCTATTAGTTGAGCTTGTTACATGTATTAGGCCACGAAATCCATGTTGTTCCTTTCCTGGGGTGGGCAAACCATAGCTCTTCTCTCAGACCAGCCAGGACCTTGTACCAGACTCTCGAGTTGTTTTATCCTGGGGCCAAACTCCTCTCTATTGCTGGGGGGTGGGAATTGCCTGTGATTTCCAATGTTGTACAAAGCTGCTTTACTCCGAGGGACAAAGTGGGGTCCACGTGAAGGATGGCAGATGATGGCTGGGCTGAATCAAATCTTGCTTCTGTAGTTATTTTAGGAGAGAGCTGATTCTGTAGGTAGACAGGAGGCTCAAGAAGTGATGAAGTTTGATAGTTTAGCTGTTCGGCTTGCGGTGGAGAGACCACACTTTGGCTGCTGTTAATATCTGCATCCTCACTTTTCCCTACTCCAGTTCCCAAGAGGAGAGACCCAAGGAGGTACCTATGGCACCAGGGGTTCCCTCTGGCTCAGGATGAGATAGTGGGGGTCCTGGGAGAGGCACACTCCCCATTCCTCTGCCTGCTTGCTGTTCTAGTGCCCTCTTCTCTTGCTGGTCCACGGGAGCCAGAGCTCAGCGTTGCCCCTCAGCTCTGTCACACAGAGCAGATGAATTCGGTTGGGCACATGCTCAGTTTTAAATCAAACCCAGCTGGTTTGTGAGAGAGAGAAGAGAGTCTGAGTCCTCTAGGGATGTTGTAGAAACACCAGGCTGGGTGGGGATGTGTCCTTTAAAGCTTCTCTGTCACTGCCTCTTGGCTAACGCTGCAAACATATCAGGAACCCAAATGGCTGCTTTTTGGTTTTCCCCCTTTTTAATTCCTATGCAGACAATACTTGAAACCTTGTACACAGTTGTCCTTTCCAGCGCCTGGGGTTGGCAAACTCTTCATAAAGGGCTCGTTTAAAGAACAGCAGGAGGCTTCAGCTTTAGAAGAGGCTGGGCTGCCCCTTCCCAGCCGACAACTGCAAGTGTGTTCAGTGGTTTGCATATGAATTTAGGCACATCTGGACCCTCTGCTTCAGCATCCCGCTGGTACAGCCGCTGTCTCCCCTCGGTGCTGGCTGGCTGACTGTGTCCCAAGCACCCAACTATGCAAAGAATGCCTTATATCCGTTGTGTTTAAGTTACATGGCAATATGTACATCCAGCAAAGTCGGTAGTTTAAGTCCAGATTTTTGCTAGTGGCAGCAAGTCAAACTCTTTCTTCAGCTCAAATGGCTGTCTGGGTATTTTTTACTTTTGTTTGTTTTTTGTTTGTTTGTTTTGTATCTGATGGTGGCTCTTACACAAAGGACTGTAATTCTAGTGGCTTGAATCTGTAAAAATTGCCTTTGTTTGGTCCAATAAACCTTTGAATAGTTTATTTGGTTTGTGCTTGTTCTCCCTGCCTCCAGCAGCTTGTAACTTCTTCCTCAGGAGATTTGTGTTGAAAATCTGGATTTTAGGTTAGAGGTACATTCTGCCCTCCTATGACTTTTACCCCATAAATGATTACATTCCCATAAATGATCAGACGGAAGAATCAGGAATATTCCCTTTTATTCTGCTGAAGCAACACAGCAGGATCCTGGTCTTGCTTGGCTGCAGAGCAATTAACAACATTCCCAATGCAGAGCTCTGCCCAGGATTTCAGCTGCTGTGGACACGGGTGCTTAGCAGTTCCTAAACCCCAGATCTCTAACATACCTATGGCTCACTGCCCCAAACCTCCAGCTGACTGTAAAAGTCTTGGACTGAAATGTCTGAAAAGAGCCTAAGGGAGCTAAGTATGCAAATGTAATTGCCTATGAAGAAGAATTAGGCTGCTTTGAAAATCCTTAATTAATCTATTTTGTCAGCAATAAGTAAAATCCTGTTTTACCTCCTGAGTCCAAGTAGTTTTGAGGACAGCATTTATGAGAAGAGAGAATGATTTTATTTGTGAATGGGGTATGTTTGATCTGAACTCATCCAAAAAAATACCCAAAACCAAACCAAGCTGGAGCACTACAAAGTTGTTTTGCAAGGTCGCCTTTGATAGGAGAAGCTCCTCTTCAAACACAGTTTCATGTTTGTGGTGCCTTACTCTTCCTTCCCAGGCTCTTTTCTCTCTTTATCTTTGTTTTGCTGTCCCTTTGTAGTAGATTATGGAGTGCAGACAACTAACAGCAGCAACAGCTCTTTTTTCTATTTTCCAAATGCACAGCCATGATATTTAAAGTTAAGGGGAGAGCCAAAATGCATTGATGTTGTGCTTCAAAAAAAGGCAGTGAATACTGCCTGTGATCTTGATTTTGGAGACAAGGAAATGGGCCTTTGGAGAGGTTTCAGCAGTGCTAATGTCTGTGAAATAAGGAGTGAGGGATGCAGACCTGTGTGAGCACTCCCAGCTGGGATGCACTGCAGACACAGGAGGCCAAGCTGTGTATTGAATTTCTCCACACCAGACTGGCAACATGCCCTCTGGTGCCCAGCGGTGATCTAAAATAAAATATTGATCACTAATGACCCTGCTTCCCTTCCTCTTGTCTGGAAAGGGCAGCTGGATGCTCTTCCTGTGAGAAGAAAACATTAGAGAAGAGACAGACAAATTCAGGCTTCCATAACCAAAAGACCCCATATCATTATCGGGGTATGTTTGGCCGTAGGACCATTTCATTTTAATTGCAATAGAAAAGAACTGGCAAATGAACTTGCTTTAGCCAGGATCTGCTTTTTTCCTGCCCTGTTTGCTTCAGCAGTGCTGAGAGGACAGGCTGCTGTTCCTGCTTCTGCTGGGGCTTAGCCCAGGAGAGGGGAAAATGCAGAGCAGGAGCTCAGGAGCACGGGAAGAAGGTTCCTCTGCTCATTCCTGACTCTCTTCCACTGATCTTGTTTGTGGTGTGGTGGCTGCTGGTGCGTTGATGCTCTCCTTTCTTTCAAAGATTGTGTCCTGGTTTTGCCTGTCAATAGTTATTACTGCCCCTCCTGTTACTGGAACAGCAGATAGCTCATCCACACAGGCCTTGCAGGAAGACTACCCCAGGTTATCCAGTGGCATGCATTTAAATGGATTAATTAAATGGTTTCAAGTCCTGTGTGGGAAGATGGTTGTGGCAGGAAAGAGGACTCTTGACAGGGTGACCACGTGGGAGTGTAAAAGCCAGATTCAGTGTTTTTAGCCCACAGGAGGTCTAAGGGTGCTGAACAAGCAGGAGGAGCTGGGATTGTGGCAGGTCTGTGCTCTGAGCTGTCACTGAGTTCTGGCCTCACACTCACGCAGGGACAAAATGAGCCTTGAAGTAATGGGAGCTGCATCTGCCTTGTTACAGCCATAAAGCACCACATCCTCATTAGTTCTTTTCATCTCCCACAGGAGAGTCAGGAATGAGATGTGCTAGGCAATAGAGCAGCCTGATCCCAATCAGGTAGGAGTCTGGCAGTGGGAACATTCCATCCCTCAGCCAGCCCTGCCTGGAGCCACGTGCATATTCATTTTGCCCTAAAAGAGGATTTTGTACATGGATTCATGAGCTACCTGCAAACAAATGACACTCCTGTTCTGCCCTCCCCAGATAAAGCCCTGTCACAGCTACCAATGTTCATGGGATGTACAGTGGTTCAGGGTAGGGAAAAATCAGGATATTCTGTTAGGGGGAGAAGGGTGTTAATTATCTACTATGGGACTGCCTGGGGATTAAAAATCTGAGCTAGGTGGTCCACTGGTCAGCCTCTGCCCACACAGGGACCACCTCACTGCTGGACTGGCTACCTGGGTCCATCTCACATCTGACATCGCAGCCAAACTCGAATCAAAGCAAATTCCTATCTCTGATCTTATCATCCAGTGGCTGATTAAAGTTATGTCCACACTGGGAGTTAGTCTGCTCTCTAGTTTTAATTTAGTATATACATTTAAAGTTTAATAGCTGTTCCTGAATTACTCTGTGTCTGTGTCCTCTCATTACAGAAGGAAAGCACACTGTGCTGTTGAATCTTAATCCAGGTTCATTATGGAGTCTGCCAAATTGGGACATGTTGGTCTTATAAAATTCCACATGTCAAGTTATCTTGAAAGTTTGAGCACAGATAAGCCCTGAGGAACTCCAAAGCTGGTGTTAAAGCAGGCTGGTTTATCTCCACGTTTAAGGAGCTGCAGAGGGACTTGCAGGATGATGGGATAGATGGGAAGGGGGAGGAAGGAGAACCAGAGGCTATCTGTGCCTTATCTCACACAGCCAGATTTCCTGCAGCCAGTAAGGTTTGTACAGCGACCTGCCTTTGGCTCCGTGTTTCATTTGACCGTGGTGTTCTTGCTCCTGGACTGGCTATTCCTACTTCTCCTTTTCTTCTCGACAGGGTTCAGAGAGAGCAGCTGGCTGCCATCTTCAGACTGATGAAGGAAAAAAGTGACACGTTTGGAGAGATGTCTGAAGGAGACATGAAGGAGCAGCTCAGACTGTACGATATATAACCGTGCAGCCAGGGGAGGCTGTGCCCAAAAAACCCTCTTGGCCCTTCTTATGCAGGACACTGGAGGCTGTAGTGCTTTAAAAGTGTCTCAGTAGTTATTCTGCAGTTCCAGTTTGTTTTGCAAACACATACAGGCCTGTGATACGTATTTCAAAAGACTTGTAATCCCTCAGCCTTTTAATCATTTTTCTTTGCAGAGCTATCATCTCGTACAGAGATTTTTACCTCTCTCTGGCTGGGTCATATATCTCAGTCCTACAAAGCAGTTAAACTCACAACTTTTTTTTCTGGCCATGCTTTATGCAAATGAACTTTCAAGCCTAGTCTTTCTCAGTTTGATATCTGAAGAAAGCCAAAGATGATGGGTGTAAAATGCATGAAAACAATAGAATAACTCAGGTTGAAGGGTCCTGTAGTCCAACCTCCTGCTAAAAGCAGCATCAGTTGTGAGACCAAGGTGGGCTACTCAGGGCTTTATCCTGTTGGATCTTGAAAACCTCCAGAGATGGAGACTCTCTTGGCAGGGAGGCTTCCAACCCTACAGTTAGAAAACAAACAGCCAAAGGCAAGGCATTAATGCTCTGATCAGGGGCGTGCTGCCTCTCATCTCTCTGGAAGGAACACTTCATCCTCCTTCACGCTGCCTTTTTGAAACCAATCCAAGTCGGTTCTGGCTGACCTCGTTGAGCTCATCCTCACGCCCGAGGAAGCAGCAGCAAACTGCAACCTGGAAACACAAACATCTCCTGGCCTCCTGGTGAAAGGAGCACAGAAAGGCTGCTGGGTTTATTACAAGGATGGTTGTGTCCACCTCAGATCCTGCTCTTCTCATGCAAAATTATGTGGGAAACGACATACTGAGGAAATCTCTGTGAATTTATCAAGTATTTTGAACAGTCTTGACCAGCCTTTGGTGGTTTGGATAGAGTAAATCAATGAGCATTCCTAATTATAGCTAAATGTCTTCTGGTGTGCTTATCTCTCCTATGAAATCCTGTTAAATACTTTCTTATCAGGAAGGATTTTCTCGGTTTTAATAACTGCTCACAAAAGGAGGCAACATTTTCTGACCCAGTTTTAGGGAATGATCACTTTAAAAATTAGGTTTGCTTTATTTTGTGTAATCCTCTTCAGTCCGAGAAACCTAATATCTCGTTATCTGGTTGCTGTCTCCCACTACAGTGTGTTCTATAACAATAGACACTTAGACTTTTAAGAATCATTTTGTCTTCTAATTGTTTTCATTCAGGTCAAGGCATATTTATAACGAGATCAAGCTGGTTTTACTACCAATCATGACTTAATCTAAATTTCATGTCTGAAAATTACCTCTTCTTATTCAACATGAACGAATTAAGTGGGAAAAAGAGTCCCATGATATGAAAAATCACACTAGCTTGCTGTGTCCCTAGGACACAGTTTCCTTTGTCAAGCTGTGCAAAGGGAGAAATGTAGAAAATTTGTCTATGGGACTTATCCCTAGCTCAAAACTGAAATCAGGATCTTTTCTGAAACTCTTCATGAAAGCAAGCAAAGAAGAGATTTAGTTGATTTTTAGTCTTTGTCTTGCAGACTTCAGTTTATTTCCGAAATATTTTTATATTTCTTACGTTATGGTTGGGTCTTCTCTGACTAGGAACATTTCTGGGGAAGAAAAAAATATTCCTCAAACCCTTCAGCTTCAGAATATGCCAGCAATTATAACAATGCACAGGGGAGAGAGCAGCTGGAATTAAACCTGTCCTATCCATACCAGCTCCAAGCATCATCACCAAAATGTTCAGATACTGCTGATGACAGAACAGTGGTGAAAAACCTGTTATTTACTAGGCTCAAATTTAGGAAAGAAATGAAGATAAATAAAAAAGGCTCATGAAACGAAGGGGTGTCAAGATGTAAAACCCATGGGTTTTGAGCGGTGCATTCCTCCATGTGCATTGGGCAAGGCTGCAATGAAGAGGATCCCGCTGGACACATCTGTGTGAGTCCATGAAGGTCGTGGGGAGGGACCTGCACCCATGGGGTATGTCCCGGCTTGGCCGGGCAGCTTCTGAGGTGCTTTTCCTGCTGGTCTCATCCATATTTATACAGGAAATTTCCCCAGTTGCTATGGCGGGATCTCCCCTTTATACAGGAAATTTCACCGGCTGCTGCAGCAGCAGCATCTCCCCTTCTGGGTATTGTCCTCTAAACAATCGCAGAATCACAGAATCAATCACAGACTCATTTGTGTTGAAGCGACCTTAGAGGTCATCCCCCGAAAGAGGATGGTGGGATCCTTGTGAGGGGCCAAGGCACTGGGGGTCCCCAGAAGAGGATGGCGGCACTGGGGGTCCCTCATGAGGGGATGGCGGTACTGGGGGGTCCCCATGACAGGGTAATGGCACTGAGGGGTCCTCATGAGGGGACAGCGACACTGGGGGTCCCCATGACAGGGTAATGGCACTGAGGGGTCCTCATGAGGGGACAGCGACACTGGGGGTCCCCATGACAGGGTAATGGCACTGAGGGGTCCTCATGGGGGGACAGCGACACTGGGGGGCCGCATGNCACTGGGGGTCCCCATGACAGGGTAATGGCACTGAGGGGTCCTCATGAGGGGGCAGCGACACTGGGGATCCCCATGACAGGGTAATGGCACTGAGGGGTCCTCATGAGGGGACAGCGACACTGGGGGTCCCCATGGTGCAGTGGCTGCACTCGGTGTCTCCAAGGGCCATAACGGGGGTCCGCATGAGGGGGTGGCTGCATTGGGGAGTCCCTGTCAGGGGAGGCGATACTGGGAGTTCCCCATGATGGGGTGACTGCACTGAGGGCTCCTCATGAGGGGACAGCAACTCTGGGGGTCCCCATGGTGCAGTGGCTGCACTCGGGGTCTCCATGAGGGGATAGCGGTAATGGGGGGTCCCCGTCAGGGGAGGAGATATTGGGGGTTCCCCATGATGGAGTGACTGCACTGAGGGGTCCCTTTGAGGAGACGGGGGTACTGGGGGCTCCCCACGGCTGCCATGGCAACAAGGGACGATCGCCATTGGACTGACATGTTCCCATCGTACGGCACCGCGAACGGCTCGGATTGTCCCTGTGCGGCCCCCGTAGCCAGCGCCGGGGGGCGGGGCCGGCTGGAGACGCGCCGGGCCGGCCGTTACCCGGCAGCGCGCGTGCGCGATGCGTGACGTCACGCGCCGCCAGTGACATCACGCAGCCGCTGCCTGAGGCGAGGCCGCTCCCGCCCTCACAGCGAGGGCGGCTCCGCGAGGGCTCTGAGGGCTCTGTGAGGGCTGTCAGGGCTGTGAGGGCTCCGTGAGGGCTCCGAGGGCTCCGTGAGGGCTCTCAGGGCTCCGTGAGGGCTCTCAGGGCTCCGTGAAGTTCCAATTTTCGGAGCTCTCTAACCACTGACAGAGTCTGGCTGAGAAGGGACGCGTTGCTTATTCTGCGCAGAGCGCACTGGGGAGGTTTCCACAAATCAAACCACCCAACGGCTGAAAAGTCACCTCTTTTATATAGTAAAATTCACCTGAACTCCCCTATGTAATACATACCTCTTTGGGTGGTTGATCTTGGAACACGAAGTTCTTTTGTTTACTAAGCAGCTTCTGTTGTAGAAGTTGTCTGATGACATCAGTTACATTTACCAAAAAAAAAAAAGTGAGAAAATTCAACCGGGGGACAGATAATCTACGTTGAAGATAGCAAGGAGACACTGTTTATTGTGCACAAAGTGGGAGGTGGGGGTCTCCACAAATCAAGCCCACGAAGGTGATGTCTACATAACTTAGGTAAAAGTTACAAGGTGCTTATATAGCTTAGGTTATAAGATCTGTGTAACCTAATATCAATATAACCCCAATCATGACTTCTAATCAATATAACCTGAAGCATAACTTTCTATACTTATATAGCCTAAATCAGCTTTTACTTATGTAGCCTGAATCATAACTTCTACACCTGTATAACCTGGTACTTATATAACCTTATATAATCATAACTTTTGATACCTATATCATAACTTTTGATACCTATATAACCTGATGTAAATAACTTTTCATACAATGTCATGGGTAGGATATGGTTAACTAGTTGCTTAAATGCTGAATAGATAAAAAGAGAGAAAAAGATTCACCAGGTGTGTAGCTTCAGAGATAGATAAGGGCAGTACTAATGAGAATTGGCAAGTGCAAAGCCAATTAGCCACAAAACAAAGAATTGAGGCTGGTTAAGACCAGAGAGACCAAGGAGCACCGTAACTATGCATGCCCTGAAGCCAAAGGTAAGAAGTTCAGGTGTGAAGAAGACTTTAGAAGCCTTCATCAAAGACCCCCGAAGGCCCCCAAATTAGGGGAGCGCAGGCATGATGAGAAGAAATTACCTAATAACCATGAGATCATGCTATGTAAATTAGTTCTGGTGTATATGTGATGATGATGTAATGACACTGCAATAATAACCATGATTTACTGTATAAATATCCCACAACACTTGACAAAGGTGGGTGAGCTGGGAGGAGAAATCCCCCTCACCACCAGCGCTGCAATAAACAAACACCTCCTCTACAGCCATCGGGCTGTGGGGATTTATTTCCAGCCCATCTTTCAGGCATCAAAGGGGCAAAAATTTACCTCTTTCATGCAGTAAAATTCATGTGAACCCACCTATCCAATTCACATTCTCTGCCTGCCTAATGAATAATTTATTTGGGTGATGTAATTTTACTCAATGCTTGCTTTATTTGGGTGAATCTTAGAGGACAAGAAACAAAAGTTTGACTTTTCTTCATTAAGCGTATTCTGTTGTAGCAGTTCCAACAGTTACCTGATTACATCAGTTAGGTTTACAAAAGGTGAGAAAATTCAGCCTTGGGACAGGTAACTCAACTTGAAGAGATCATCAACATCCATCAGAGATCCAGGTTTAAAAAAAAAAAAATCTGGAATGATTTAGTTAAGGAACTTTAGTAGCTGGGCGAGGTGGAGACAGGGGAAGGAGAAAAGGAGCAAAATTCCCTTCTGGCTCTGCAGGTAGCTCTGACAGGGATTTCAGATTCCTTTACAGACCATTTAAATGAGCTTTTTGCATGTTTTGCTTCTGGAATTGGTTGCCCTTGTGCTCCACGATGTGATTGCAGGTGTTTCCCCCTCTCGAGCTGGTGTCAGTTCAGTGAGTTGGGCTTGTCCCAGTGCATCCGTGCTGCTAAAGAGGAAATGTGGGTTTGCACTGTCCTTTTCTTGGAAGAAAATAGGAATAGTTATAGATGGAAAAGAGTGTGGCCCCACACACACCATGAACCCTCTGCTTTTTGCACTGCTGAGGTTATTTTCCTCCTTGTGTTGTCTCCTGTGCTCCTCAAGGGATTTTTTCTGGGATTGTTTGCGAACTATGTCAAATATTTCAAGTAAATTCCTCAGAATGAACCAAAGGCAAAATTCTTCACTAATACCTGCCAGAGGAGAGCAAGCAGGAGTTTCCAGACCAGCTTTGGAGTTAGACCATTAAAAAACACCCCACTCCATCGTTCCTGCCTCACCCTTCCAGTCCCTCGTGTCTCTTAATCACCGTTGGCAGCCAGGGAATTAATTTTAAACAGTCTGGATTTATCCCCATAAGAACAAAGGAACAAAGTTCAAAAATCATGTGGATAATAATCCATTTTAAATGATATAATTTTGTCTGGAAGGTGAAATAACTCATTCAGAAAGTTATTGTATCTGGTGCCTATAGGGAATTGGGGCAGTAATCAAGCAGTGAGTGTGGGGCACAAGCAGCTCCTGTTCTAAGAAAGCAGCTTCACCTTTACTGCCACATTTGTTGATGAATCACATTTTGATATAAGGACTGTATAAAAAGCAACTCCCTCAGCACTGAAGCCTTTTCTACCTGTATTTCTTTGGAAGTTTTCTGACTAACATAACCTCAGAGGTGGTGAAAAATGTACAGTGGTGTCTGCTACCTTCTGGTTGTGGCAACTGAATGGTATTTTGGATTTTTAATTCTTTGTCCATAATATAAAGTTTTTCTCACCAAAGTGAGTGTTCATAGGGATTTTGACATGTTCCAAGAATCATCTTTCTTGTGAGTCCTCTCTAAATATCAAAAGAAGCAGCAGACATTGAGTCCTGAAAGCAGCAGTAGATGATAAAAATTCCTAAAGATAGGCTCAGGAGATGGGGATTGAGTGCCAGTGCCATGGATTTGAATCTAACTTTGTCCTAGGACAGCGACAGAGCAAAACATGGTGGTTTGTTTAGTTGGTTTGGGTTTTTTTTAAACTTTGAATAGCTCTTATTCATCTCATCCAGTCACTGCATCCCAGTAAACACTTCTGGAATAGCTGTAAGACGCTTTTTTTTTTTTTTTTACCCTAAAGGGGAAATTCTCCTGTCTGAAATACTTTCTTAATTCCCAAAGTAGGTCAGGAATGCAGCCATTGAGGTATGTGCTGTAGTGAGTCACGGAGTGCTCAGCTGTTGGGAATGCTCCCGTTTGTCAGCTGCTAAATTGCACTGGGAACAATAAACACAAAGTGGAAGTATTTCATCGTTTGTTTCATCTTAATTTGTCTCAAAGGAAGGGGATAATTGATTTTGTTTTCCATGAGAAGCTGGTGCCAGACCTGCTGTGGGGATTGCTGTTTCCAGGCGTTGAACCAAGTCGTTAGGGATGCTGCTGAGAGAGAGATGAGGCAGCCAGCTGATACCGTCCTGGGGAAGCACAAACAGCCTCAGCACATCTCCAAAATTGGCGGTGTGACTGGGCCAGGCGTGGCAGGGAGGCTGTGAGCCCTGGGGACTCACTGCACCACCTCTGGCTGTGCCCGCGAGAAATTAAGGTGAGGGATGATGAGTCCTTACAGTGCAGTCGGTTTTTCCTCCTCTACAGCGAGGAGATTGCAGCTCTGGTGAAAGGAACGCCCGGAGAGAGATGTGCTGCCTGGCAGTGGAAAGTGGGGCTCTTTTTGGAGCTCTTTGTTACTGCCCTCCTGGAATGGCTCACGTTTGCTTACCCAAGGGAAACTTGAACGCAGCCCTACAGTGCTCCCGGTGGGAATAAAGCTCATATCCTGCAAATGTGGGAACGGGAACGTGCTGGGAGAGGCAGCGGCAGCACTGTTCATCCTCTGGATGGTGCTGTTGTGTTGTACAAACAGCAGAGAGGGCCCGCAGAGCTCCGACCGAACATTTCAGGTGCTGTTTGCTCCGCGGAGGATTAACGATGTGCTCAGTCCTTTTCTAGTCGCAGATCTCTCACAAATCCTGTATATTGTGAGCCACCTGTTCTCCAGCATTCCTGAGACCGGCTAAACTTACCTAATGACTACTGATGAGAAAACTCATATTTTCTGAGCAATTCCTCCTGGTCAGGACCAGGAGGGTTTTTTTAGCATCTTATTTAAAACTTTCCTCGGTCCCCCAGCACTCAAGAGTTAAGCTCTGTTTCATCTGTGGGATGAGTATTTGTTGGCTCGAGGCAGTGCACTGAGCTGGCCTGGAGTCACAGAGAGAAAAAAGCTTGTTTTCAATCTTGATTAAACTTCACTGTGGGGGAAGAGAAAGCACATGCCTCTGAGGAAGCTGACGTTCCAGAGGCCAGGACTCTGGTGTTTGAATGTTGTTTGCCTTCATAGCTCCAGATAAGATCTGAAATAGGTATTTCCTACTGTAATGTGTGTGACCTTGTTCTAATGGTCTCGGAACTTTATTGTTTTGTTTTATAACTCTGTCATAAAGATATAACTGCAATCCTTACGGAGGAGAGGACGTTGTGGATCATTGCCTCTGTCATTTGTCTTCCTTGTCAACGCTGTTATAACCCTTTTATCAGAGAGAAAACCAGTAGCCTGTGTGGTGTAAGATACTGTTTTGCGACTGCCTTTGACTCAGTTCTACTACTGACAATTGCTGGAAGTAGAAATTAACTCAGAATGCTGGTTTCGTGGAAATGGGAGGGTGGTAAAGGGGTGGTGAAAGTGTTTCGTTTGTAGTAAGTAAGGATGGTCTCACTAGTTCAGTAACTCTCCTGGAAGGTGATGCTTTGACTTCGTAGTGCCTTCCAGCATCAGAGAACTGCCTGTCAGCTTCTTTCTTTGCAGATACCCCAAATTCTGGTAGCAGAACAGAACATTGCAGAGAAACCTGCAGTCTGCTGGCAGTAGCTGTTTCTGACGACCCATGCAAGTCCACTGGGTACAGGTAGAGCCCCCTGTGTGACGGCACTGGCTCAGCTCAGAGCTGTGTCTGGTGTCCCTGGCCGGGCTTGCGTTGGTCCCGGGTCGCTGCAGCAGCTGTGGTGAGCTAAGCCAGAGCTGTGTCTGGGTTGTGTGCAGGGTGTGCCTAACCAGAGACTGGCTGCTCCCAGCGCAGGGGAAAGCAGAGGTCAGCAGAGGGAGTGTCTGACCCTGAGATGCCAGTGGTTCCTCTGTGAAGCAAGTCCTGATTTCAGATGAATACCAGCATCAGATTCATGCTTTAAATTATCATCTTACTGTAGCCCGTTTGAACACAGTAGTGGTTCCCCACTGAAGCACAGGATCTTTTTAATCCCTCCTGTCACTCTGAATTCCCTTTTGCTGCCCCTCTCTTTATGTGGAACGTGTCCTTTCATGTCAGCAAGGACCTCTGAAAAATCCAGCTGTTTAACTTTGGAGGAGAAACAGCCCAGCAGCTAATGGAGATGACTGTGACCTTTGGTGGGAAGAGGGACTTAAGGAAGATGGGACTGGAGGGATAAACCAGAGTGCCTGGGGAAACAGATTTGCAAGGAGATGGAATGATTGACTGCTCAGGCTTGTCCCAGCATCTGACTCTTTACTAAAAGTTAGAGCTAAAATGGAAGAGTTACAGTTTCTGAATACTTCCAAGATGCGGTCAGAATGGCTGGGAGGGAGACTCATACCTGTTGATTTCAGAACTTTGTGTTTGTTTTGGCTTTTTGTCAGAAGTCCTCCTCTCTGTTTGCTTATGTACTTCAGTTTTTAAGGGTCTGAGCAGATATTGTCTGTTCCTCATCCGTGCTTTTTGTTCTGTTTGTTTTTCCATTGATGTGAAGCCTGTGGATGAGTTACACAGGGTGTTATCTGCATAGCAGCAGTAGAAAGACCAGCAGAAACCAAATGGAGAAAATAGAAACCCCAGATTTCCTCTGTACAGACTATGCCGAAATTTTCACACCCACACACTTAAATCAACTTTGTAGTGGTGAAGTTTGACTTTTGGCATGAGCAAGAAGACTTCTATTTCAGGCAGCACTACATGAAAATTTTAGGTTGGGCTTGCCAATTCCTTCTCCTCTGTGGGCTGTGTTTTTGTCCTGCAGTAAAGGAATTCCTGTGCCTCATCTCCTGTCCTTGTGGCAGGAAAGAGCTGCATGCCCTTAGTGAAGAAGGGGAGTGCTGCTGTGTCTGAACCCAGTGACCTTGAGATAGGAGCAGAGGCATTCTGAAAACTTGTTTTTAGGGGGAGGGTTATCTTCTACCTATTTTCAAGCTGCCCATGAACAGCCGAGAGTGTTGGGCCTCATTTTATGCATAGACCATGACAGTTTCAATAATTTTAACTATTTTAACAGTGGCACTGTTAAATTGGCAGTGCTGTGAGTGGGTTGATGGGATGGTTCCCTAAATTTCCTGAGGAAATTGCACTCTGTCCTACACACCTCCTTTGCTTTTTAAAAACTGCTGCCAGCACAGCTGAGGTGGGAAATGGGCTCCTCAGGGAAGTGGTCACAGCCCCAGAGCTGACAGAGCTCAAGCAGTGTTTGGACAACGATTTCAGGCACAGGGTGGGATTTCTGGAGCTGTCCTGTGCAGGGCCAGGAGTTGCACTTGATGATCCTTGTGGGTTGTATTGGGTTTGCTTGGCCAGGTTTTGGTAGCAGGGGTGAGAAGCTGCCAGAAGTTTCTTACATGTCCAGCAGAGCCAACGCCAGCTGGCTCCAGGGTGGACCTGCTGCTGTCCAGTGCCAACCGATCAGTGATGGCAGCAACACCTCTGTGATAACGTATTTAAGAAGGAATAAAAAGTTATTGCACAGAGGTAATTGCACTCAGAGAAGAGAGGGATCAGAATATCAACAACTCTGCAGACACCAAGGTCAGTGGAGAAGGAGGGAGACGAGGTGCTGCAGGCACCAGAGTGAGGTCCCCCTGCAGCCCGTGGTGCAGAGCATGGTGAGGCAGCTGTGCCCCTGCAGCCCGTGGAGGTTCATGTGGGTGCAGAGATCCACCTGCAGGAGCCCACACTGCAGCAGGGGATGCCTGAAAGAAGGCTGTGGGAAGCTTGAGCTGGAGCAGGGTCCTGGCAGGGACCTGCAGGCCTGTGGAGAGAGGAGCCTGTGCTGGAGCACATGACCTTGTGGGGGATCCACACTAGAGCAGCCTGTTCTTAACATGTTTGAGTGCTCAGGCAGAGATGTTGGACTTGCATCCAGTGCTTTTATTCTTTACATAAGTGTCCATTCCCAGGCTGCTTTATGACAAAAGCCTGTCTTTGCCAGCCAGCTCCTCCTATGGCCTTTTGTGGCAAATGTTTTCTTCCTAAAGGGTAGATTATCCTTGTTTGCACACGGATATACTGCACCCAGGAGTGATCTCCATCGTGCATGACAGTTTGGTGATATTTGTACTGACAAGCCCCTGATGATGGGGCTGATGTCCCTGCTCACCTTTCTGCAACAAGAAACGAGGCAGAGAGCCTCAAAATGGTGTGGCTTTTATCCTGCTCTCTGCACTCATAGTGGCTGACTCAGCTGAGGAGAAGTGACTGTGTCACAGACATGCAGATCCTTGGGGCTGGGATCTGGGAGCCCAGGACTGATCCACCACGTTATTGTGAGGTAGGAGAGCATGTGGTGATGGTAGTGACAGGCTTCTGTCCCAGCAACCTTGGGGTCATCAGCAGGTGGCATTATCCAAGACCCCCTTGTACAAACCTTCTTTCTCTAAACAAACACAGAGGACAGGAGATCTTTTTCCTTGTGAGCCCAAAACAGGACAAAATTAGCCCTGTTCACCTGCTTTTGGAGAAGAAGCTGGCTGAAGTACTGAGAGTCCACAGTCACTTAGCGTGGTTTTTAACAGCCATGTTTAGGTGCATGTAGGAAGGGATGGTGTAAGGGTGATGTGTTTGCCAGCTCTGCTTATCTCTTCTCCAGCTATCAATTCCACTTGCCAGTTGCAGTTAAAACAAAATTTGATCACCTGTGCTTTGCTTCGAGTCAAACCAGGTTAATAAAACTGGTGGCCAAGTGTCTTCAGCCATGAATGTGTCTCAGTGTGGCCTGCAGGAAGCCCTGGTAGTGTTGGTGACCACCAAGTCCTTTTTGATGGACTTTAAATGGAACTGCAGGCTTCTGGTTTACTTGAAGTTTTAAGGCCAGACTTTGTCAAATTCTGCTATTAAGAGAAGCACAAGGCTGTCTGAATAGAGGGAACAGAAAACAAGTCAAGGAAGTGGCCTTCTAGGAAAACTGACTTTCAATTCAGCTGAAATCCCCAGAGAATAAATTATTTCACAGGCTAACACAAAACCCAAAGACTAACCACATGACAAGACAGGAAGTTCTTTTTCCTGGTTACATTAGATACCAAACCATGTGAAATTCCACAAGTAACATGCCACCTATTTATCTTGAAAGAGGAACAGACAATCTGCATTTTGTAGATGTGAGATAAAGCTAATTCTCAAATCAAATTGTATATGAACTTCCATCCATGAAACCATGCAGTTATTTTAATGTGTTTGTAAGGTACTTGACACATCAACATGTTTTTAATAGATTGGTCTCCTGAACAATGGTGAAATATTTTGACAGTGACAAAATAAATAACCCACCCTTGACTTGTGGGCTGCTGGAGCCTGGTGGCTTCAGCCATCAGGGCTCTGAGGATGTTGTGGTGGAGCCACAAAAGATAAAAGCTGACAGATAAAGCTGAAAGCAAAAGGATACCCATGTAGTCTTGGGCAAAAGCAGAACTGTTGGCACCATCCTGGTTAAATTCTGATGTGATTAACTGCCTTTACTGCTCTGTCTCCTTTCTGTTTATTTCAGAGATCTTCTGTCTGGAAAAGAGTGTGGTGCTGTAGGATGGCTCCTCATCCTCCTCGCAGCCAGGACTGCCTTTCAACATCAACTGAAGGACCCACAGTAAGATAATTTGCAAGTGTTTTAGGGTAAATTACTCCAAGTTTGTAAGCCCAAGGGCTTGTTGTTTCTCGGTGATTCTCAAAGCACTTTACCATATGGTTTCACAGATAGCACACACAGTTAAACAACCAGCAGAATAACTTTTCATGGCTCTCGTTTTAATACAGAGCAATGTGTCTTCTTGCTCTTGATTGTTTTATGCATTTAAGATGTTATTTTAGTTAACTGAGCTTGTGTTTACTTATGGTTACAATATCAGGGGGTAAATATGAACTTAGATATTGAGCAAGCTGCCAGGTGGGGCGGAGCAGAGAGGATCAGCAGTGTGATGCAGTGGTGGAGATTGCTTAAGGGAGAGGGAGGGAAAGCTCAAGCACTGAAAGACAGACAGAACCCAGCTGATATCTGCTTGGAATCATGGGGTGGTAATGGCAGGTTAACAGAGATTAACACAAGGGCACCCAAATTTGGCATCGTGTGTAAGCAACACAGCTTAGACTGTTTCTGTTGTCGGCCTGCTCATTCTCATTTGGTCACTGCAAATGGAGACCCAAGGCTTGAGGTGCAAGCTGCAGAGGTAGGAACAAACACACTCAGTCTTCGTCCTGCCAAACTTCTCCATGGAAGTCCATGTCCTGCCTTCTCCCTCCCTTGGAAGTTCAGCTCACAGAGGAGATGATGAATGTCATTGCACGTCATCAGTAGAAACAGGCTGGCTCATCCTCTTGGCTCTGGCTGAGACTGCAACTGAGGTGTCCTTCCTGGAATCTTTGAGACAAACCCGGACTGAACAGATGCTAAGCAGCTCCCAGGGAATCAGGAGAGAATGTGTGGCCTGTCCTGAGCACCAGGATCTCACATTTCCACTCCAACAGCACGGTGCTGCTCGCCTGCCCAGCAATTACTTTGCCTGGGGATTTCCAAGGATGAGGTTGATAGGTGGTGTGCATCTGCTGGGGCAAAGAATTCCCTTTTCTCCATGGCTGACAAAAGCCTCTGTCAAGTTAACAGGAGAAGGATGGAGATAAATAGCACCAGGTATGTATCTAAATAAAGTAGGAGAAGAACTGTTACAGAGAAGACAATACACAAAAGGGAGAGAAGGGAAAAGAAGCATCTGATTTCCAGCAGCTCCTCACAGGACCCTGTGGCTGTCCTACTCTTGCAGCCAAAAATGTGACTGCACTTCTCTGATGCTCCTGTCAGTCGGGAACAGAGAGGAAAGCACTTTGAGGCCACATTTTCCTGAGTGTAAGACAGGAACAGGATGATTTATACCCCTCAAGAAGCAGGCTTACGTCTTGCATTCCCTGCAGCACTTTTCACCCCAAAGGATGCCAAATGGCACATTTGTCCTGCCAGAGATGTCAAGAGGGATGGTTTCTGATGTTAAGTTAGTGGGAAGAGTATGGGAAAGACCTTTACCAAGAAATATTTCACTTCTGGCTGTAAAATTAGTAGAACCACACAGAGATGTCATTCTGTAATTCATATCTGTGCAGGGCCTGGATTTTGCTGCCAGATGTGACGTGCTGAGATAATATGCCTGCATTTTTTTTGCCAGGGGTACAGAGAGGAATTTGGGCTTTGTGATTCTTGTGGTTCTTTCTCTGGAGCAGTGGAAAGTCCTTGAATGCTCCTATTCCTGGCAGCTGTCAGGGACAGGAGCTGGAGAGGCTGTGTTACTGATGGGAGGCCAACTAGCCATGAGTTTAATAAATTACCTCTTCACCTGTCTGCAGTGCTGCCCTGCTCCTTGGGGGACCAGCTCTCTGAGAGATTCCCAGACAAGGAACAGAATTTTTTCTTCCTTTCCATCAAACAGATTTTAAAAGGAGGGAAAAAACTCCACAAGCCATCTGAGCCCTGAAGTGGTGTCAGTTTGTCTCCCTGTCTGTCAGCTCTGGGGTGATGTGCTAGGCTTCCTGCTGGGATGGCACAGACAAAAGGCTGCTGAGGGAGGCATTTGGATAAAGGATCCTTGGTTCTTTCCAAGCCTGTGTAACTCCAGCTGACGTTTCCAGCCATTGTTGCTGGGAGTGTATTTTTCTGTGGTTTTTTGAAATTCTCTGAAATGAAGAGGCTCATCAGTCTTCTCAGCATTGTGTGTCCCGGGAAGGAATGCTGGGAGCAGAGCATTTCGGTGGGATGGGGTGAATGTGAAAGAGCTTGAGGAGCAGAAAGGCTGTGTGATGGCAGACTTGGTCTGCTCCACTCTGTTCAGGGAGGTTAATTATCACCCAGTGCTGTGGCCATAGGGAACAGCTCAATAGCTGAGTCCTCACTGTGCTTACAGAAAGAACTAAAACCAGTTCCAGCGACCAGAGCCTGTAATAGGGCCAGATTCAGAGCACTTACACCCCATTTCCCAGTGATTGCTCCAGGCAAGGACATTCTGTGGTGTGTGGGCCTGGCTGGAGGAAGCTGCCCATGGTCCCATTACCCAGTGGGAGTGGGGGAAATATTCTAGGGTGTTCCCATGGCATCTGCTGTCCCTACACAGATCCAAGGCAGCTTCTTTACAGGGGCATGAGCTGGGTGGGGCTGGACACCGAGCACACAAATCAGCACTAAGGAAAGCCTGACAGGGTTTGCAATCTCGGCATCTCTGCTGTGTGGAGACTGAGCAGCCACTTGCTTGTTCCACCATCAAAACCACTGCGTCTGTCCCTCCTGGGGCATTTCAGCCCATGGAGAACACAGACCAGTTGGCTCACTAAGCTGTTCCCTCACTCTTGGCACGGTTTTCTGGGGCTTTGCTCTGTGACAGAACTCTGGGTATTCTTGAAAGTAGAAGATGTAGGGGCTTTGCTTCAACAAATGCTGTTGTCTCTTGGTGTTTGTTTAGATTTTTGAGAGAAGGTTTGGTGCAGAAGGAAAGGAACTAGCTGGAAAATGGCCAATGAGTATGGAATTACAGCAAGCTTGGGAGTTTCTGGGCTATCCATTTTATTTGGTGAAAGCAAGACAAACAGCTGTGCAGAGTTTGCTCTTGTAATTTCTTCCCCTCCAGATTCCCAGCCTGAAAGCATCTGCTTCTGAAGATGACTGCTGAACAGGGAGGGGAGAACAAGAACCTGAGGTTGCCAAGCCAAGACTTTGCTGGCCCCCAGGCATGACCACTGAGCAGTTGCATGCTGCAGACAATGTCATTCTTTTTCTCCCCCACTTATAACTCAGTTCTTATATAATCAAATAATACTGTGAACATGTCCAAACACCCCCAGCTTCTTTAGCAGCTTTATTCCACTGGCTTCCAGTCAAATACTGGTTTTGGTAGGCTGTAGACATCACTGAAAGACAAGTTTATCCTGCAGCAAAGATGGATCAATTTGTAGAACAGTTCTGTTCTTAGAGCACATCTTGTGGTGTTCTGTTCTGTAGACCAGAGACATGGGAGAGTGGAAAGCACACAGGGCACAGGCAAGCAAACAAGATTTGATGCACGGGCCTGTGAAGAACGTGCACACAGATAAGTTTATGGTGTAGTTCAAACGCCAGCTGACACCCTCAGCACACACAGTGTAAGATCTATTGGCAATCAAGTTTGTTTGTGAATTTAAAAAAGAAGACAAAACCAGGCAAATCTGCCTTTTATATGTCCAGGATGTAATTAAGGATGTAGTGAAGTGGACGTGGAATTAAATGGACTATTGGAGATCAGAAAGGGCTCACAGATAACCATTTTCACTCAATGATCCCAGGTGCATTTTGCTTAAATAAAAAAGTCATCTTGTTTTTACAGTACTGAGGAATAGAAGAATTTCTGCTGTGGGCATTGGTGCTGAGAACTGGACACACCAGCAGTGCTGGGCTCGGAGTCTCTACACCATAAGAGAAGCAGCATATCCTGGGATTGCAGGTGGGATTGCAGGTAGGACTGCAGGGAAATATGCATTTGGAAAAGGATGCTGTGGCCCTTGAGAGGCCAGGCCCTGTGCATTGTGCAGTCTTTGCTTTGTATTTTCCTGCCTGTGGGCTGGGAGTCCTGTGTATCCCAAGAATCTTACTTGTTACAGAGCTGTTTAAGAGACCAGCTCTGCTCTTGTTCTCAGTTTTCACCCTGGAGAGTTCCAATACTTTCCAATACTTTTCCAATACTTTCCCAATCTGACCTCATGTTTGAGCAAACCAGCCTGGCTGCCTCAGTTCTGACAGACTGATCTCAGCAGTTGGGGTGGATGAGGAAGAAACGATGCTCTGAGGAAGTGAAACTCAGTACTGTGACAGGGGGGTTTAGGTTTTCTTTTCTTACACCAAGAAGGTGAAAAGCTGTGTTTTGCATAGCAAGCCTGCTTTTGGCTAATGTGCTTGCCAGAGATTTGGATATTCCCCCAAGCACAATCCGTCCTGAACAGAGAGTGCTACAGACGAGTTCTCCACAATCATCGGCGCAGTTCTTAAAAGCAAAGAAATCCATATTTTTCTGCCGGTAGGAATTTCTCTATCCCTTGTGACTCTTGGTTTCACAGTAATGTTACACGGAGGAGATTGAAGGAAAATGTTTCCTGCCTCCAGAATCTCCCTTTGGGGCCCTATTAACAAAAAAAGTCTTGTAGTTGTGAAACCTGTTGACTGGCTTTCCTGTGACATAAAACAGGCACCTTCAGTTCTCTGGGTATTCAGTAACAGTGTGAGTGCTTCTGAGATTTGAGATACTGTCAGCAAAAGCTTTTTTTTATATCTGAGCTTCATTTATTTATAAGAGCTGTGCAAAAGCAGCCTATACATAAGAAGCAATATGGCCATCTCCCCTTGAACTTTCAGGGTTAATATTTAACAACTTAAAATGTTAAAATAGCCCTTTGCTGTAAAACTACATCTCTGGTAGAGGTAAACATTTCTCTGGCTGTAGTGTCCATCTCTGCAAATCTTACCCTCTGCTGGTGGAGTGATGTACTCTGGACTGCCAAAGATTGATTTCACACTGACTGGGGATTTTCATAACACAAACTTCTCTTTTCTGTGGTGGATTTGCACCGAGTCTTACTTTGATTTGTTTCAAACCAACCACGAGGTGAAATGGCTGTGTATCTTTTGAGGGGCAGGGATTGCTTCCGGATTGGAGCTGCAAGCAATTACTGCATGAAGAATATATGTTTATGGTTATGTCTAAAATCTTGGGCAGGTGGTGGTATGAAAGCTGCTTGGATTGTAACTGTGGCCACTTCTGTAGCTCACATGTGTTCCCAGTGATACTTGCACCAGGGTAGAGATAAAGGGTTTCCTGTTTTAGGGCAGACTAACATCATTAAGGAAAATGCAGGAAACTTCCATTGTTTGCAGTAAAAAGCATTCCTTTCCCCACTCTTTGTTAAATAAGCTTCTGGTGATAGACGGGAACAGTACAAAACTGATGTCTTGCCTGAGAAATTGGATCTGTGTGCAGAGTGTCTGGGAATGCTGGGAGACAGGGTGTGCACGTTGTTATAGGAAATCCAGAGGGAAGGCCAGCCCAGTCCTTCCACACACGCTGGTGAGGCAGTGCCTGGCGAGCACCTCTGGGCAGTGGCAGCAGCACCTCTGGCACTCACGGGTATCTCACCATGCGCTGTTCCAGGATAAGGCTCCCAAAAATTGCCAAAGCCCTGATTTGCCTCATTGTTGTAATACAGTTTTGCCTCTTCATTGTCAATTCCAGCTCCTTGTTTGACTTGGCGAAGACAAAGATTTTCAGGTAAGGGACCTGTTTCTTCATGGCATGCACTGTCTGGTTTGGGTGTTTGTGCTCACTTTCTCTCTCTGTTTCTTTGTCTTTTTTACCCTGGAACTTGCACTTCTGATCTGAGTTAGGTGATGGCTTTACTTTAGCAAAGCATGGTGTTGGAAGAGCCACAGTCAAAAACCTGCTTCTCTTGGCTCACTATTTTCCAGGTCTTCCTTTTGTAGCTGTCTAAAGCAGCTTTTGCTTCACTAATCCTACCTGTTTTCATACTTTGGCACTACGTAGTATTTGCTTTTCCTGTTGGCTCCCAGAAGAACCCTATCCAGCCCTAATCCAGACTGCATTGCTGCACAGTGAATTTGGTGGGATGGCTTTGAATTTATGACAAGTTCATCAGCTGATTCCTAACACGAAATATGCTGCATACTGGGACACCAGTGTCATGTAGACATGATATATTGATATCTATTTTAAATAAGTGGTCAAGTAAATCCTCCAGGAATGGGTGTGGAGGGATTTGCAGTGAAATGTCTCCAGCATCACTGGCAGGGAGCACTGCTCCTTGCATGAGCCCTGCAGACACCTGAGCCTTTCCCAGTACAGGTGTGGCTCGTGGGTGTACTGGTGCTGTGTACAGGAAGCACCACTCTCCAGCCTCCCCACCACCCTCACCTGGTCCCAGCTCTCCCAGTGAGCTCATCTGGCTTGCTTGGGTTGGTTCTCAGCTGGATGTCTGGGCTGATGCTGTGGGGGCAGGCAGGAGGAGTGGGACTGGGCACATCTGCAGCTCTTCTGGAGGTGACTTGAGTTCTGCTCCGCTCTAGCAGCTTGAGACCACACTTTGAGGACAGCTGGGGATTTGGAGAGGTTGGAATCTGCACAAGGGAGGTGGGAGGGAAAGGAGAGAAGGAGGAGGTGTAGAGAGGTGAAGTGAGTTGTCCTCGATCCCAGAGCCCATCAGTGGCAGAGCTGGAACAAGAAGTGGCCCTCCATGTCCATGGCTTGAAGCCATTTCCTTCTGCTGTAGTTTCAGAGAATGGAAATGCCCGTGTTTATACAACTTCAGTAAAACACAACAAGGTATGAGCTGTGTGTGGATGTCTGTGTGGCAGTTCTATTTCTGTACCTTGTATGTCACGTAGAATACACAAAGCAGCATTTTCATGGCTTTATCCTCTATTTGTCCTTGGGCTTTGTGAAAGGGGAGGAAAATGACAGTAAATGTCATTGAGCTTCTGCAGGTGTTTGCCAGCTGGACTCTAGAGCCTGAAATTCACCGAGCTGCTTTGACCATTTGTCTGGATTTAAAACGCTGGTCAGGAGAGCAGGGTCCTGTGTAAGCACGAGGGCCTGGCCACGTGGGCCTGACTGCAGGGAGCAAACTTTGGGATGTGAAGAGCCCTTGGTTTTACATTTTGGTCTCTGGCACAGCATTTGAAGTTAAAGTGTAATAGGGTGGAATCTGCCCTGCAAGACAGCACATAGGGAAAGTCTGGAGTGGGGGATGGTTTTTCATACTGTCCTGTTTCATTTGTTCTCTGCCCTTTAATCTCAAAGTTTTAAACATCATCTTAAAATACAACAGAAATTCACCAAGGGATTTAAGATTTGCCTGAGCTACCTTACCAAATTTCTCTTTATTTAGAGTGTCCATGTGAAATCTTTCCTCCTATTGGGCAGTAAACAGTAACACAAGTTTATACATGAAGGACTATGATAGAAAGCACATGCTGCACACTTGGTTGAAACTGGCAAATGATTATGAGAGAGGGAGAGCTGATAGGCCATTTCCTACGACCTCTCTTTTTTAGCCTTGCAAAGGTTCACATATTTATCTGATACGAAACGATTTTTAAAACCCTCCTTAGTTGCTCATTTCCTGAACACTTTCAGAGTGGTATGACATCCATCAAATTTCAGCAGCAACTGAGCTGCTATCTGCAGCCTGTTATCTGCAGAAGTGCTTTTTTCCCCGTTTGTCACTTCGGAAGCAATCCACAGCGTTCCGAAACAAGTGCGTCATGCAAAGGCTGAACAGGAGCGTGGAATCAGACTGCCACAGCCATGCTGCTGTACCCTGAAAAGCTCTGCTGTACATAAAAGCTCAGCTGCAGATATTGTTCACCTTCCTTTTTCCTGTTCTACCCTCCAGCCATGTGCAGAGAAGAGGGAATGTTTAGGACAAAACCCCACCACTTCTGCCTTGATTTTTTTTGCTGGGTTTCGGCCCAGTTTTGTTGCAGGTGGCTCTTCTGCTGTTGGCAGATGTGTCCTCCTGTGATAACCTTGTACCTGCCTGAGCCTTTGAATCAGGGCAGCTGCAATATTAGAGGCAAGTGCTGAAAATGTCGAGATTTTGCATTTTAATAGCTTCACAGTGTCTGCCTGGTGAGCGCTGTGTGATGCCCTTGCATTACCTAAGGCAGAGGAGGAGAGAAAGAAGTGCCCCGTGGCCCCAAAAGCTCAAGAGGTGATGTAGGGTAAAGGGGTGAGTTTTACTTCTTCTTAGATTTCCCTTCCTGAATTCTGGAAGATCTTCATGCTCTGTTGCTGAAGCACAGGGCTCTGCTGGCAGAGGAGAGAGGCAGATGGCTGCCTCCATGGTGTGTGCCATGTCCTGAGCCCAGGATCCCCAAACCACCCCCGCAGTGCTCTGGGGACATTGCCAGGGGCCCTGCCCACTGCGTGGCAAACTGGGCTGTACCGGTTGGTTGTTAGTGCCAGTGTCAATGTTTCATGTGCCAAGTGCTGAGGAGAGAAGTGTGTGTCTCTGGGATTTTCCTGGTGGGGAGATAAGCAGTATTCAGGCTAGAATGGTGTAGGAAGTTGAATAACGTTTTGGCAAAGTTTAAAATGAAATCGCTTTAAAGCACAGAGAGAGGCTCAGAGTCTAGAACACTAGAAATGGGCTGAAGGGTGTTCAGTGTTAAGTGGAAAGGGGGTGTGATGTATCTGCTTTTCCTTTGATTGCATTCAGGAAATTGAACGTTTTCCAACATGCCCCAGACACACAACAAGTGGACACCCAAGAGCAAAAGAGTTTAAACTGTTCTGATAATGGGAATTCCAGGAGCATTTTAAAGGTGACTTTGGGAGGACACATCACGAGACTCAAAGATGTGGTGGAGAAGACACCAAGATGGAAAGGAAAGGAGGAGCAGAAGGAAATGATGAAACCAGTTACCAGGGTTACAGAAGCCAAGCAGAACATGGCTGTGAAACCACCACCCCAGTTGGAGGGAATCAAGAAGACAACAGTGAAAACAACCCCTATGGTGCAGGGAAACAAGGGGAAAACAACAGTGAGGCCAGCTCCACGGGTGGAAGAAGCCAAGGAAAAGACAACAGTGAAACCACTTCCCAGGGAGGAGGGAGGCAAGGAGAAGGCAACAGAGAAACCACTTCCCAGGGAGGAGGGAGGCAAGGAGAAGGCAACAGAGAAACCACTTCCCAGGGAGGAGGGAGGCAAGGAGAAGGCAACAGAGAAACCATCCTCTGGGGAGAAGGGAGCGCATGAGAACAACGCATCCAAAGACCAAGCAAAACCCAAAGAGCCTCCTGCATCAATGAAAACTGAAAGACCTGCTCCTCAGGCTGCTGCAGTGACACAGAAGAGGAAACTGAGTGCTGCTAACTTCACGTCTGAGCCACAGTGGGACTTTGAGGACGAGTACCTGCTGGATAACTCATCCCCACCCTCGGTAGGTGGGATGCTGTGGATGGTCACCAAGAACGGTGCCTCCCCATTGACCTCCTTGTCTGCTGGCCCCTGGGCATGTGTGCCCTTTGCAGTTGAGGATGATTTCAGAGCTGGTAGGTCACCCATTGGTATATCCAGTTTCTGGTGGGACCCAGAAAGACCTCTATATACAACATCTGCATTCACATGAAGACTCGGGTTAATTAAATTTGAGCATATCGTAATTACCAGTGTCCACTAACAGGAAAGTAGTAAACTACAACAAAGTTCTCAGCAAGCAGATGGGACAGGTTGTAGTGTCTCATGCTGTCTCTGTCACCATCCTCTGCTGGTAACTCTTTGTAAAGCTTACCCAGAGCAGTTTTCCTTGGTACCCCTGTTTCTGGAAGGCTTGGAAGGGTGGGTCACCTTCTCACATGTTGTGTCTCACTCCCAAACCTGGTCTGTAATTCTGCAGAGAGAGGGAGTCACTAGAAGCACTCTGCCCCACCTTAATTTCCTACATGATCAGAGTTTTCCCTGGTTCCTCTGGTACTGATCCAGTCTCGCTCTGGAGGCACAAGAAGTACCAAGCCTTGGACAAGGAAGGGAATGTCCCTGTTTCTGGACAGGAAATGTGCTGTGAGTGAAATGATGCCACCATGAAACCCTTGCCAGTGTTGTCCTCAGTGCACTCCTGTGGTGACAGGCAGAACGAGGGCTGTCTCCTCAGGCTGTGACAGGGTTGTCATCCTCACCCACTGCAGAGAGCCCAGCTCAGCCATGCAGCACCCAGCAAGGCTTTGGCAATGCAGCCATTGCTGGGGATTTGAGCTGGGAGTGAGGGTCCACTTGGTCTCCTATTTTGTCTTTCAGCAGGTGTTTGGGGAAGGTGTCGAAGAAAGCAGAGCCCAGATTGACTCAGCAGAAAATTCAGTGTAGTGGATCTTTTGTTTTCCACCTGCACACACAGCCTCCCTCTCACCAGCTGCAGTGAGACCCCTCTTGTAGGATAAGCTGGCTTGGATTCCCTTCTCATCTGCACATTTCACTGATTTATTTATGACATTGCACAAGTTTTGCATATTTTTTCTTACCCTTAAAGAGAGTGGCAATGGTGATCTGATTTCATATGTTCCTCAGTGTTTCCTTGGGTGCACTCCTAGGACCTTGTGAGGTGTGTTGCCAACAAGAACTGCTTTTTATAGCATATATATATTATTGTAGCATATTCTTAATACAAACAGCCTTATTTGATATATTTAGGTTAGACCTATTACAAATGTTAATTTGCATCAGTTAATGAGGTCCAAAGCCAGTGAAACATTTAAGTATGACAGGCCTGTTGTTCTGAAGAGGAAGATCTCAGAGACTTGGAGTCATCCTGGCTCCCTTGTAGGTGACTTTTTGCCATCTAGTTATGGATGTAGTGCTAAAATTGTGCTTCATGTTCCTGGTGATGGGGATGCTGAGGGGAATGGAGGAGGTACCACTGGAGTTTTTGTGTTTCTGGTCCTGTCACACACAGGCACACAAGCACTGGCACTCAGTCAGGTTCATCAGCCCCTGCTCATCAGTCATTTTTGTTTCCTTTTTGTTTTTCAAGACCTGCACTGAATCAGTGAGGGCCAGGGCTGCCAAGTCTGACTGGCTGCGGGATCTTTTCCTGCCCAACATCACACTCTTCATAGACAAGAGATACTTCAGTGACAGTGAATGGAACCGCCTGGAGCATTTTATACCCCCCTATGGCTTCATGGACCTGAATTATTCACGTGAGTCCCTCAGGGCTTGTCAGGATGGGACTTTCAGACTCCTAACAGGAACCTTATGCTGAGTTGCTGGAGGTTTGCAGCATCTCCCCATCAAAGACATCAGTCTAGGAGGATCTCATGGTGGAAACTCTGGTGGTTTCACTGTGTCCACCCCAAAGGCTCTTGATAACTCACCACTGTGTTTGCTTCACAGTGGTAAAGGAGGTCATATCCCTGCTGCCCCCAAATCCCCACCAGCAGCTGCTCCTGGCCAACCATGACAGCAATGTGCCCACATGTATCAGCTGTGCTGTCGTGGGGAATGGAGGAATACTGAATAACTCTGGGATGGGCCAGGAGATTGACTCCCATGACTACGTCTTCAGGTAAGGCCGGCTTCCTTCTCAGAAGATGCACAGCTAGCTTATTGTGGCTAGCCCCTAATTGTGGCTGGATCACTTCATCTCGTCTTGTATTCCACTCCTTCCCAAGTGCCAAAATGATGGATGGCAGGAGATAAAAAGTCCAAAAGTCGTTGGAAAGTTACTAAATATCCAAAGCCTGTGTTCACAAATGAGCCATAAAGAGCCATCTCCACGGCAGGGGCTCTGCTGCAGATCAAGGTGCCAATCAGAATGGGCCTAGTCTGCCCTTCCTCCAGGCTAACACTGTCTTTTCCTATTAGGAACGTGCATGTGAGAGGTTTCAGGGGTTACCTAACTCTGCTCCTCTGTTTGATTTCCTTGGCCAGGGTGAGCGGGGCTGTAATCAAGGGTTATGAAAAAGATGTGGGAACAAAAACCTCCTTTTATGGATTCACAGCCTACTCCCTGGTTTCCTCTCTTCAGATCTTGGGACACAGAGGGTTCAGCAACATCCCACAGGACAAAGTAAGTGTGCTGTGTGCATGCACAGCTGTGACAGGATGCTGTTTGTCTGTGGCCTTCAGTTCTCCTTTTGCCATGAGGAGCAAAGGGGCTGAGCCAGCCCTTTGGCATTACCCTCAGTGAGGGAACCTGCACTGCCTTGGCTCAGAGTGGGTGTTTGCAGTGGCAAGCTGTGTCAGTGCCACCCCAGCCTTGTGGCATGTAGAAGGAGCTGCACATCAGATGTTATCTCCTTTGTGTTACCTCCATTCTGCTGCTGTGGGCCGTTTGAGAGCTGCAGACTGAAGATGTGTGTCCAAGAAACTCAGCGAGCCGAGATGCCTGCTTGCATTTTTTTCAAAGTGCTGTTCACTAATGCTCACTTGTTTTCTTAGCACGTCAGATACATTCACTTCCTGGAGGGAGCAAGAGACTATGAGTGGCTGAAGGCTCTTCTGTTCAACAAGGACATCAGGAAAGGATTCTTGAACCTCAGCGGGTAAAACCAACTATAGCCCCCTCTACCCTCCAGTGAGGAGCTCTCTGTTGTGCTCTTTTCCTGTCCACAGTGCTTAGCCCTGCAGAGGACCAGGCCAGGGTAAAGGCAGGGTAAAGGCAGGGTAAAGCCTCCCTCCCCTGGCACACTTGCATGCAGAAATCTCTCATTTCCTCCACAGCTCTGAGCACTGCTGTAGCCAATACACCTCCTTCCCAGAGGTAGCTGATTTCAATGATGTGTGGCCAGAGCTTAGAGAAAGCTTTGTGGCTTTTGAGGATGAACACATGCTGCTGGCTGGTCTGGTGTGGCCTGCTCGTGGATGAAGGCCTGATTTCACCAATTTTTGCCCATACAAACACATGATTCTGATATTCCTGTCTCCTACTGTTGGCTTTCCTCCCTGATCTCTTCCTCTGCAATGCACGCAGGCTATGGAGGCTTTGTCATAATGTGAGAAATATTACAGAATATCTTCACAGTGTTTGTGGTTCTGCTCTTGCCATCAAGTGCATCAGGGATGATCCTTTCCAGCTGTCATGAGGTGTAGGAGCTTGTCCTGAGTCTCCCCATTCCTGTCCTTAGGCAGAAGCCCCGGCAGAAATTTGATAAAGATTTCACAATGGACAAATACCTGGTGGTTCACCCTGATTTCCTCAGATACATGAAAAACAGGTGAGCTGTGGGTTTTGTGCTCTAATGGGCTTGTTCTTCCTGGCCAGCACCATCTCTCTCTGTCTCTGGCCTCTCCTCCCAGCTCCCTCCCTTGTAACCACAGTTCAGCCACACCAGCAGCATCAGCAGCATGAACTCAGCTGAAATTCTCTGTGGTGCTGCAGTGGGATGCTAGTGGTGGGTAAATATCCAGAATCTGCGAGCTGGAGAAGCAACAGCCATCTGACAATTTGGTTTTCTGCATCCAAAAGAGATCCAGGGCCAGTTGCAACTTTAGGTGTAGGAATAATGTTGCTGAAGTGCCAGAATAGTTGATCTAGTTCAGGACCAGCCTTTCATGTTCCCCAGCAGCACCTTGGAGGAAGGCTCTGTACCAGACCTTCTCTGCAGGGATTCCCTCTAGACTCAGGAGGGTTGTTGTGCCCTTCTTCAGCATCCCCTTTGCCTGGCCTGGCTGCTGCTCTTCTGTGCCTCTCCAACCCTTTTCACAAGCGTGCTGGCCACTGTCACTGCGAGATCTGCCCATCATGGGCCACACAGGAGCGAGGGATGGAGGAACAGGAGCTCCTCTTGTGCCCTGCTTTGGCTGCCTTTACCTTTCAGTCTCCTTGAGAGCTGCTGCCTTCCCTGAAGCCAGATGGCTGGCACTCCCTGCCCACTCTGCTGTGCCCCCTCTGACTTGGGTCCTCTCCAAGGCCAAGAGGACTCCGTGCTATTTTTTCCCAGTGTTTACTCCTACTTTCCTAACAATTCCTGGCATAACACTGCAGCTCCTGGCAGGTTTTGTGATGCTCCTCTGCACCTTCCCTTTGTCTCGTTTCACTCCTAGATGAGGATGGGGAGCAGGATATACCAGGGAGCTTCAAAGCCACCTCTGCACTGCAAAGCAAAGGACAGGATTAAGAGTAGTGGGCTTTAACCTACGAGATCTTTAATCCATCCCCTCTTTATCTGCACTGCCTCAAGACCTGCCACTTCCACAAAGCTGGGGCAGAGCTGGGCTTAGGTTGCAGTGCAGGTGGTGGAGAGTTCTGGGCATACCTGTGGCTTCTCTGAAATGCCTCATATGGCCCCAAGCTGCTGCAAGGAGGGAAGATGCCACATGGGCCACATTTCCCTGCTTGAAACACCACAGCCAGCAACTCCTCAGTGCTTTCTTCTCTCCTGCTGCAGGTTTTTAAAGTCTAAAAATTTGGAAAAGCACTACTGGAGGCTGTACAGACCCACAACAGGGGCCTTCCTGCTGCTGACTGCCCTCCATCTCTGTGACCGGGTAAGGGCATGGTGATTCTTGCACCCAGAGCTGTCTGCAAGTGGGAACAGGGGACAGAGGAGAGCAGGGGTGGCTGCTGTCTGCCTCGAGAGTATATGGGCTTGTGTCAGCTGTGGAGGAGCAGACTGAAGACAAGAAACAGCCCCAAAATAGCTCCCACAGGGGTGCTAAAGCCTGCTGTGACCTAGAGCATATGATCTCCTGGGGAGGCAGTGAGGGAACAGCAGGATCTCTGGAGCCAGTGCTCACAGTCTGGTCCTTCAGGGTGACCAGAGAAGCCCCAACTGGCATCTCTGTCCTGTGCTCACTCCCTGTTTGGGAGCTGTGTCCTGTGTTTCACCTGCTCCCTCCATCCCTGGTACCCCTGCATCTTTCCCAGGTCAGTGCCTATGGCTACATCACGGAGGGGCACGAGAAGTACTCAGATCACTACTATGACAAGGAGAGGAAACATCTGATTTTCTACATTAACCACGACTTCAACCTGGAGAAGCAGGTGTGGAAAAGGCTTCATGATGAGAATATCATGAAGCTTTACCAGAGATCCTGACTGTGTGGCAAGGGCCACTGCCTGGGAAATCTCAACACCACCTCACTGAGAATGGAAGAAGACCCCCAGAGCCAAGGTTAGCTCTGGACTGCCTGGGACATTTCATCCCCACAAAGACATTTCCCTCCTTCAGCACCTCTGTTATTTCACAACACTTCAACAAATGTGTGAATGCTGCAGACCCAAAGACCAACAAGAAAATGCAGCAGAAAATGCCAACAAAGTCCCATCTGACTCTTGCTGGTTGTTGTAGTCATGGGTATTAGGAGAGCAGAATCCAGGATGGATATGGTCCAGTGTCCTTTGTTTAATCCAGGTTTTCTCTCTTTGCAAGGAGATGCTCCTCAGGCAGGGGCTACTTCTCTTCTGGGTGGATTCTCTCCATTAGCAATGCCCATTTTGGAGGTGGGTGTTGTCTAAACAAACTCCCTGAGGAGCTGGAAAGGATGGAGGTGGACACACAGATCCTGCCCCAGGCTGACTTAATTTCTGTGGGGGCTGCTCTCACTCTGCTCCTTGCGGATAAAAGGGATGGACTGGAACTTCCAGGTGACTAATTTGAGAGAGAATGAGTTTCACTTCTGCTCCCCAGTGTGGCCTTGCTATGACACTTCCAAAGAAGCACTGCCATCAACTCGAGGGCAGGTAGCTGCTCTCCATGCTGCAGCAGACCTTCTGTACCTGGTGCCTCTTGCCCCAGGGCTCCCCTGGCTGCACAAAATGTGAATTTTGTGGCTTGGACCTGATGTGCCAAGTCCTTGCATAGCTGGGCTTTGTCATGCTTGGCTCCCAGCTGTGCCCACAGCACCGTGTTTGCCCTGTTGCCAGGAGAGGGGGAGCCCTCCAAGTCCAGGAATGGATGCTGTCTGTCCTTGCTGCTGGCTGAAGTGCCTGTCCCCCCACGGTACTGAGAGGGGCCCAGTTGCAGCCAGCAAACTTGGGGTGTGTTGTCCTCCTGGAAGGGGTTTTGTAAGCAAAATAAATGGCACTACTTTGGCCAAGCTGATCTTTTGTGCAGCTCTGTGGGTTGTGGTTATTTAGTGCTCCCAGAACTGATGCTTTAAAGGCTGAGATACAGCAGATGCCAGAGCCAGGAAAGGGCAGGACTGAGGGGTAATGGGATTACCTCCACCTGGAGAAGCTCTGCAGCTTGTGTGGACACACCTGAGCATCCCCCACCTGTTCACCTTGCTGCTGCAGGACAGGGATCACCACTGGCCAAACACCTCCCTGAGGAAGTGGGTGAGCACCTGGCGAGTTTATCCTTGTCCCAGCAACTGCTCTCCAGGTATATCAGATGCTCAAGGCAAATGCATGAAGGGCTCGATGTTTCCAGCATCTCCCTGGGGCTAACCAGCTGCACACTCACTGGACCTGCTTTGGTTGTGTTTTTCCATTTCTGCAGCATTTTTGTGGGGGGCAGCAGCGTCTCCAGGGACTCCATGGGCTCCAAGGAAGGCATTTCAGCCGGGACTGTCAGCAGGGTTTGTCAGGCTTCATTTCCTTTGTCCCTTTTTCCTTGTGCTGCAGAGAGGCTGGGCAGTTTCTCATGTCTCACTGAGCTTGTTTGTGAAGGACAACCCCCCACACTGAGAATCTAAATGCAGAATTCAGCTTCTCTGGAGAGGGTGTAGCCTGTGCCTGGCTGCTCTGCCCATAGGAGCCCGCAGTGTCCGTGGAGCAGGGAGTTGTCCAAAATGCACTGTGCCTCTGCTGGGAATGATGGAGCCCTGTGGGAACACCAGGCCCATGGCGAGCCACGGGCTTTGGAGCAGACCAGAAATCTTTCCTGAGCAGCAAACAGGGAAGCCTGAGTGAGGCTGGTCACCATCCAGAGCTGCCCGAGGAGAAACTCCTACACCCAGGAGCTCTGGACCTGCTGGGTGTCTCAGCTCCTCGTGGTGGCTGTGCACCCTGTCCCCAGGTGTCCCTGGGGGTGTCCCCTGTCCCCAGGCCCTGCAGGCTCTCTCTGATGGGCTGTGGATGGGCAATGAGGCAGTTTTGTTCCTTGCCTGTCCCTCAGGCCGTACCACATTGCTGTGGGTTGCTTAGTGACCAGCTCCACCGGGTATTCTTCCTGCCTGAATAGGGCTTTTCTCTTCCCCAGAAGTTGGAAGAAGTTTGTCTTAGACCTTTCCCTTCCCCCTCCTCCTCTTTTGTTTCTCTGTCCTTTGGGAAGCAGGAAGGGGCTGAGTCCCACTGAGCAAGGATTCCCCGGTGGGTGAGGAGGCTTTGGGGATGGGCTGGCAGCCCCCAGCCCACACTTTTCCCCAGTGCCAAGGCGTCCCAGAGTCAAGGGAAGGAAACTTCCCAGGAGGCTTTCCCCAGAGCCTGTTCCCTCCAGGTTTTTCTCTCAACACAGCTGACAAAATTTGATGTTATCAGGGATAATCTTGGCGGGAGAAGGGCCTTTGCTGTGGTCTGGAGTTTCCCAGCAAGCTCAAAGCCTTTTGAGCCATTTTTCACATCCTTTCTGATCCCAGGAAAGCGACTCTGACCTGATGGTCCCCTTCACCTCCTCACTTTGCTCCTGTCCCCCCTGCACCGAGGCATCCCATCCCACTGGGGCTGGCCGAGGTGTGGCACACACTGGGACACATCCCCTGGAGCACAAGTCCAGCTGTGCCTCACCAGAGCCCCCTGATCTTTTGCCATCGGCTCCGGAGCAGCCACAGGAAGGTGAGCGGGGCTGGAGGTGGCATTTCCCAGCCACCTCCCAGCCTGGCACACACCAATGGAACAAAGCCTGTGGAGAGCAGCTACAGCTGGAGCACCCTTGGCAAGAGCCAGGATTCAGGACTGGGCAAGCCCCCAGCAGGGTGAGTGTCCCAGGGTGACAGCAGCACTGCCAGGCTGTGCCATGGTAGCCCCAGCCTGCTCAGTGCTGCTGGGCAGAGCCATGGTGCAGGGCCACCCCAAAATCCAGGTCTCTGTGGCTGGCACGACATCAAGATTGTCCCTGTGCCACCAGGTGGCAGCTCCTGTTCAGGGATCTGTCCTTGTGCCGGGTCTGGCACATCCTGATCTGTCACCGTGTCCGGTGCTGGGCACAGCCCTGCAGCTGCCTTTGGTTTATGGCCCGGGGGCTCCCTGGGGTGTGTAGGGACACGTGGAGCAGAGGTTTGGGCACCTCGCAGTCACAAGGTGAGTGCAGAGGTGCGGCCTCTGCCCCTGCAGCATGGCACGGGGCTGGAGGCAGCACAAGCAGAGGGACTGATGGTGGGAGCAGGTCTGACATCCTGAGGGATGCTCAGACACAGCAACTCCTCCTCCTGCACGGACACAATGCCCAGTGCCAGCGACCACTGGATTCCAGCCAGGAGCTCTGGGGGCTGCAGGATTTAAACAGAGATGTTTGATTTGGGGGGATAAATCCACCACTGTGCCTCAGCATGTCCAGCAGTTGCTGTTTTGTCAGCCCTGCTTTTTTCAAAAGCTCTTGGCAAGTACAAGCTGTTATTACAGCTGTGCCAGACTCCTCCTGGAGTTCCCCAAGAGTTAACAGCCTCTAAATATTCCCCACCAGGCTGCAGAAACCAAAACCACTTGTCACCCAGAAGCTCTCATGGTGTCATCTTCCTGGCAGGGCTTCACATTTTTTTGCTTCATTTCCACTTCTTCCCTCTTTCAGTGTGACTGCTCACCTGTACAGCAGAAGCAGAGACCACCCTGTGCTGCTGTGGGTTCACACAGCTCCTCGACTGGGGATGAAGCAGGAGGAGGCAGACATGGACTTGCTGGGGGACAGGGATGCATCCTGGGGACAAGTGAGTGGTGCAGAGCCCATCTCATCCCTGCTCCTGCTCAGCCCAGCCCTGTTCTCTGGATCCTGTCTGGGTTTGGCCTTACCAGGAGCAGGGACAAGGTGGGCTCTGCATGTCCTGAGGTTTGAGGTACCTTCTAGAAGTGGCAGCCAAACCCAGCCAGGTGCTGGAGGGAGCCACTGTGTGTGCCACACACAGCTCCAAGGCAGCCTGGTGCCGTGGTGGCACATCCATATTGTCACTCCTGTCTCTTTCCTTCCCAGGCAAGAAGCTGAGGCACAGAGCAGCCAGAGCTGGATAACAGCACCCAGCTTCCCAGCACGGAGGTGCTCCCTCTGGATATGTTACTCTCGAGCTCCTGTGGCTGGCTGGATGCTGTGGGAGTGTGGCAGAGGTGTGTGCCTGCTGCAGATCAGCACAAAAAGCTCTGTGCTGGGGACTTACCAGGTGCTGTTTATGTTCCTCGGTTGCTGAGAGGTTTGGGGCAGGCCTTGGGGGCAGAGGGTGGGAGGTTCCCCCTCCTCGCCTCCCCTGTGTGGACCTTCTCCCTTTCATGGGGATGTGGTAGCAGGTAAATCCAGTTGGACCAGAAAAACTATTGATAATAGGGGAGGGAGAACAAGATAAAGGAGCAGCTCGGGGCTTTGTTGTGCAAAAAGCACCAGCTGGCCTGCCAGGAGCCCTCACCTCCAGGTGCTGGAGCAGGGCCCTGCAGGTAAACAGCTCCAGGAGGTGCAGCAGGGCTCCTCTGCCAGGCTGAGCAACAGGATCTTGGGTGCTGCAGGGCTTTCCCAGCTTGGCCTGGCCAGCCCTTGGGGTGGTGAATTCTGGCAAGACACTTTCTGAGTCCTGGGGACATCCCAAGGCTCCCTCCATCCCTCCCACGGCAGCCATGCAGTGTCAGATGGGAGCACACAGGACAAGGGGCTGGGTCACCCACCCACACTCCAACATGGTGTCGCCTCTCCCCAGCTTTGGGGACAGAGCCTGGACTGACTCCAGGGACATGTGGCTCTGAGCAGACCTTGGGGACTGGGGGATCAGCTCACATCTGCTCTGCCTGGCCCAGAGCTGGCAAGAAGGGGGAAAGCAGTGCTTTGCATTGTCACCCTAATTTCTCAGAGGTGTTTCCCAGCTCTGCAGCCCTCCAGGGCATAGCTCAGAGCCTCCCAGGTTGCCTCATGCCCGTGGAGAGGGGGTGGCCTTTGAACTGCGTGTTTGGCTTATCTGGGCCCTGGTCAGCGGTCCAGGGCTGACCAAGGGCTCTGCCATGTGCAGGCATCTGTGATAAGAGCTGGGCTGGGCCAGCAGGGCCACGGGGAGCCAGCCAAGAGCAGCCAGCCTAAGCCACATCCTGCCACTGCTCGTGAGGTCCTGACCTGCCACCTCAGCCTCTGGCTTGTCCCGACAACCTTCCTGCTTTGGGGAAGAGCAGGAGGGGACTGTAGGGTGTGTTTCCCTGATGGGCCACATCCTGCCACACTGGCACCAAGATAACAGAGTCCCAGAACCAATTTGGTTGGAAAAGGCCTCTGAGATCATTGATTCCAACCTTTGGCTGAACACCCCCTTGTCACCCAGCCCATGGCACTGAGTGCCACATCCAGTCTTTCCTTAAACACTTTCAGGGACGGTGACTCCACTGCCTCCCTGGGCAGCCCATTCCAATGCCTGACAACCCTGTCTGTGAAGAAATTCCTCCCAATGTCCAACCTAAACCTCCCCTGGCACAGGACCATGTCCTCTCATCCTGTCACTGGTTGCCAGGGAGAAGAAGCCAACCCTCACCTGGCTACACCCTCCTGTCAGGGAGTTGTAGAGAGTGGTGAGGCCTCCCCTTCTCCAGGCTAAACAACCCCAGCTCCCTGAGCCTCTCCTCAGAGGATTTGTGTTCCATACCCTCACCAGCTTCGTTGCCCTTCTCTGAGCAGTTTTGCTGCACCCCCGAGCCCCTTTCCCCGCCTGCAGCACTGGGGTGTGGGCAGAAGGGCAGAGCACAGCCCTGAGCATCTCTGATCCCGCAGCCACCACCTTGCTGTCCCCCCATCTCCAGGCATCCTCCGTGCAGTCACTTCTCCTGACTTTGGTTGTAACAACACCCACAAATCCAAGCGTGGAGTGTCGGGGAGCACCCTCAGCAGGCGCTTTGCCTGGCCCCATGTCCCCGGGCAGGGAGCCTGGCCAGAGGAGCTGTGGCCGAGCTGCTCCCGCTGCCCTCCCGTGTGTCAGCCTCCCGGGACATCTGCTGATGAATTTTTCATGCTGCCGAGGCCGTGCCTCCTCAGCAGCCATATGGCCCCGCGTTCTCGGGGGGTGACACAGCCACCCGCCCCGGCGGCCACGCGCTGCTCAGCCTGGACCTGTTCTATCAGATTTTTGGAACTTTCTTAAATGTACCTCTGACCCCTGCTGAATGAATTTGGGTATCTAAATCCTCCAGGAGATTTTTGGAGATCTCGTTCTCCCACCTGCACAGTTCATCATGGCAAAGACCATGAGATTTTTCTCCACCAACCTGTGGCTGGCAGCCAGCTGGTGCAAAATGTGTTTATTCTCCTCTCGTGCTCTCTACCCATGGGGAGGGATTGGGTTCCGTTTCCAAGAAGTAATCACTGGAATAAAAAGCCCAGGCTAAAAATGATACTTGCTGGTTTCCATTGTAATTTCTTTTATGTTCTTTCCCTAATCTTTATTTGGCAACTACCATCCTAAAAGGTTTTTCACACTTATTTAACTTCTAAATTAAGCACCACTTAATTTTGGGGCATAGTCCAAAACGCATTGTAGCACTAAACAAGTAGAGCAGATGAAGAACTGTGCATCTCATTTTCACCCTGCTGAAAATAAAACCATCAGTAGAAAACCATATATCATGGAAACAGAGAGATGTGAAGAAACCAGCTCCTCCAGCCCTTGAAGCTGCCACTCCACCAGCATTTGCATGATTGGGCCATAAATGTTTCCAAATGGCAAATTCCTGACTTTCCCCAGGTCACTTCCTCTGGACCATTGGTCATCCATCTGCAGCCAAGCCTTGCTATGTCCCTTGTGACTTACTCGAGCAGTTGGTAATAATTAGCTGTGGTTAACGAAGGGCCAGAGTCAAGAGCACGTGAGCCAAGGCACCGGGTGGCAGGGAGCACATCCAGCGGGTCAGAGCCAACAAGGCAGACCCTGAGTCACACCGGGGGGGACAGCTCCAGGCTGGGGACCCTCTGAGCAGGACCCCAGACTCTTAACCACGCTCTGCTGGCTCTGAGTCTTCCAGAAAATGCCTGTACCCCTGGGGGCTGGGAGCAGCTTTTAGTGATAGAGGCAAAAAGCATCAAATCCCCATTTCTCTGAGCTGCCTTTTGCTACTGGGGTACGTGTGGCCCCCTCTTCCTGCCTGTCCTTTCACAACTTTAGCTCCAGCTGGGCTTCAAGCTCGATTTCATCCCTGTGTGTCCAGGTGGTGAAGGTCTGTCCTGTCCTTCCAGCTTCTTGCCTGTTCTCCCCTTCCCTGAGACACCCCGTGCCCAGCCAACCTTCCTGCCACAGCTCCCAGGGAGGGCTCCCTGCAAGTTTTCTTTGAAATCAGCCTGGCCACCATCCCTTTGTGGTGTCCCAGGTCCAGTGCCCACTCTCCCAGTGGGAGTAGGACAGTGCTGACACCACTGCCAGCCTCAGGCACAGAGCTGCTCCCGTGTTCCCACCACAGCCTGGGCACTTTGGGGATGCCACTGCGGTGCCATCCCCACACAGCCAGAATTCCCAGAGGACCAGCGCTGGCAGTGGAGGGATCTGTAGTAATGGAAGCAAGTGGAGATTGAAGCAAACTCCTGTTAAAATGTGTTTGGCTTTTATCTTCCTTTGAACTTGTCTGGGCAGGCCGGAAAGGAAGCGGGGAGTGGTTGGATCCGAGGGGATAAAGGAGTGTTGGGGAAAACGCAGCCACAGTGAGCACACCATGCTGAGGGTGCTCAGGGGGACCCAGGAGCAGGGATGGGGTTTGGGCCCAGGTTTTGGGGCTGAATAATGAAAGAGGGTGTTTGTGGAGGGCTGGAGGTGGGTGACAGCCTGGAACAACACATGAGTGCTCAGGGAGCCACGGGCACAGGGTTTGGATGGAGCAGGGCTCATCACCGTGCTGCTCCCCGAGTCTGGTGAATTCCTAAAAATCCAACCCCCCAAAATCCCTACAGTTCAACTGAAAAGACTTGTTTGCCTGCCGAGTCCCTTCCCCCGCTGCAACAAACATTTTGGTATGCATATCCTTTAGTTCACAGGCTGGTTCTTTCGGAGTTGAACTAAAATAACGCCGAGATATTCTTTCAAAAAAGAAACTGGAACACATCCTCTCCGAAAATACCAAAATAATTCATGCAAATTTCCCCCCAAACCCGTTTTCTCTTTCCTCCAACCCAAACTCTTTGTCGAGCTTGCCACAAAGCCCCGAAAGGTTTTTGTTCGCCGCAAACGCACGCGGTCCATTCAGCCAGAACGCGGCCGGGGACCCCGGGGGCAGCACCCCAACCGTGCCCCCCCCCTCCTCCTCAGTGGCAGCACCCCACCAGTGCCTCCTTTTTTCCCCTTTTTCCCCCCATTTGCGCCGTCCTGGCGGGTTCAGCGGGTGGCTGCGGGTCTGTGACAGAGTGCTGCTATCGGGCACCCCAAGGTCCGTCTCGACTTCAGAGCCTGCAGTTTCTGATAAATACGAAATAACCGCAGGTGCCCGCGGACACGCTCGGGGGTGGCACCGCGGGGCCGTGCGGGTGCTCGCGTTTGAGTGGGACAAGAAAGTTACAGAAAGGGGACCCCTCTTCGTGAGCCGTGGGTGGGTGAAAAGGAGGCAAAACCAAGAAAAACAAAAAATATCTCACTCCCCTTCTGGCCTGGGTAAATGTTTAATCCCCAGCTCGCAGAAAAAGCAGCTCAAAAGTGCTTTTTTTCTCAGCAAGTCTGAACCAGTCAGCCTGGTGCCTCCTCCCTCCGGCTCACACCCTCCCTCCCACCGCTCCGGAGGAATATCCCAGCCTGCTCCCGAGTGCGCCTGGGCACCCGGGGCAGGACGGAGCCGGCCCACCTTGGTGTCCGTGCCCACGGGCTGGGAGAGACGAGGGGCCGGGGAGTTCGTGTGCCCGGGGGTGGCTGCCACGCTCCCGCTCGCCTGCGCGGCTCCAGCGCTTGAATTGCCCGCGATGGGGTCCCCGCACTGGAAAAGGCTCTGCCTGTTGCTGCTGGCAGCTTTAACATCCTCCCTGCTCCTCTACAGTCACTACTACGCTACGGTGGAGGCGCCCGCCAGCCAGAGGATCATGGCCAGGTACGGGGGGACGGGGATGGGAGAGGGCTGGGAGGCAGGGATCGGCAAATCCAGCGTGAGGCACCGTGCGCCGGGATGGGGAGGGGGAATCGGGGTGTCAGCGTGGGCTCTTTAGGCCAGGTGACCCCAGCTCTGCCCCCGGCCGCGGGCTGGGCTGGAAAAGGTGCTGGCAGCAGGCTCTGCCCCCGCTCTGAGGAGTCCTGGGCACCGGCTCCTGCCCACGGCCGCCGGCCGAGCCCAGGGCTGCCCGCAGCGGGACCCCGAGGCCGTGGGGGTCTCCGGGGGTCTCCGCGTGGGTTCAGTCCATCACAGTGCGAAGAAACCACTGCTGATTGCGGGGGCGGCTGAGGGTGGGGATCAAACCCGCTTCAGCTGCCGCCCGGAGCCGCCGCGTGTTCCGCGGGGCTGGTGCGGGACCGGAGCCGGCTCAGTGTCCTGGGGGAGGTCTGGCCCCCATGGAGCTGCACCGACCCCTTTCTTCCCCCCTTGCAGAGGCAGGGCACGGCTGCTCCAGTCCCGGATCCCCCGGGCTGCCCCCGCAGCTGGCGAACTCAGGGCTGCAGCGTTTTCCAAACTCCAGCAATTTGCAACTCCCCCTTCGTCTGCCTTCCCTGCATCCTCCAAACCTCCCGAAGCCCCTTCCTGAGCCTCCCCCGTGCCGAGCGGGAGGGGATGCTGGGGTGCCCCGGGGAGCCCCGCGGGGCGCGGATGAGCGGGCGGGGGAAGGAGCCCGCACCGCGCTTGGGCTGCGGGATCTGCTGCCCTGTCCCCTTCGAGCATCAGGTGATGGGCCAGGAGAGCGCTGTGGGTGTCCCTCGCCTCCTCCTGGGTGTCTCTGGGTGCCTTTGGGTGCGGCAGAGCCCGGCTGCCCGGGAATGGGGGATGCTGTGGGGACCGCAGCCCGTCCTGCGCAGGGTGAGGTTTGCAGCGGGGTTTGCTGGGGATGCAGCCGGCTGGGCTGCCCTGGGCTTCAGACCTTCTCTCTTCCCCAGCTGGGAGCTCTCCTTGCCCGATGCCAAGGCAGAGGTCCCCTCTGCTGCCGGGCTGGTGGATCAGGAGTATCTGCAGCGGGCTGTCGGCTCTTTCCCCCTCGCCGTGCCCGGTGTGCAGCGGTGCCAGCGGCAGCGTTACCTGGAACTGCTCGGGCACTCACGGCTGGGCTGTGGAGCAGCTCTCCACAAAGAGCTTGATGTCCACGAGAGGGAAACTGGGGCCCATGAGGGCAGCAGAACGCGCCCAAGGACCACGCTGGAGCTGGGAAGGGAAACCAGGCACGCCCTGGCACAGGGTCTGTGGCCCAGCCGAGAGCGGGGTGTGGAGGAAACCCATGGGATGGAAGCAGGGAGCAGGTTCCCCCCACCACATGTCAGGCTAATCCTGCCTGGACCTGCTGCAGCCACAGGTCACCTTCCTTGGAAAGCCAGCCCAGGCTACATCCCCTCAATGGGACCAAGGGTCAGCTTGTCCAGCCCCAGAGAGGGGCCCAGAGTGAGGTAACACAGAGCTGACCTGTGCTCCAAAGCTCTCCTGGACTCTCCTCTTGGCTTTAATCCAACTCCTAAAGCTAAACCCAAATCGGAGCGTGGTCTGTTGGCTTCGGTTGCCTGCGTTTACAAACGTGGCACCCGTGAGTGCTGCTCGTCCAGACGGAGCTGTGCCCCTGGAGGAGCTGGTGCTGCCCTGCCTGGGCGCAGGGCTGAGTCTGGAGCTGGAACCGGGCTGGCTGGCATTTCACACGGCTGAGGTGCCACCACAGAGCACTCCCTTCCCACTCTCCAGTGGGGACAGGAGGGTCAGGGTCCTCACCTGTGGGTGCAGGTGGCTCTGTTTCAGCAGAAGGTTTGTGTGAGCAGTGTCTCCATGCAGAGGTACAGGGGACAAAGGGGATCAGGAGGAAGTGGATCCCCTGATGGATGCATGCAACCCTAACCAGCACCAGATCCCCACAGCAATGCTGAGTCCCCCTCCAGCTCTGCACAAAGCTGGTGGCCCTATGGAATAGACAAAATGCCCTGGTCCTTGCAGAGCTGGGATGGAGGGAGCCAAATCCCCTGGGGTTCAGCTGGCGACAGCCCTGTCCCACTCCCTGCCCATTCCACCTCTCCCAAACCCCACTGGTGAGCTGCTGGCACCGCCCGAGGCTTTGTTATTAGGGCAGATGGGATGAGCACAGAGCTCTGCCTGTGCCACTCCGGCTCTGCACCAGGGAAAGATGCTTCTGGAGCTCAGCCCTTCATGGTGAGATGGAGCAAGAGCGGGTTCTTGTTGCTGTTTTGTCTCCCTCATATGTCTCTGTGGGGCCCTGGGAGTATTTGCTGAAGATAAGGCCGGAGTGTGTGCTCACAACACTCACACACAGCGTTATCTTCCGGAAATGAGGGATGGCCACGGACCAGAAACGTCACATTTGTGAAGGTCACGGTGGTGAGGGAGCGCACCCAGGCTTGGCTGCCTCTGCTGCCACCGCCGGTGCCCGGGCAGCCACAGCCACTCCTTCCCGCAGCCCCATTGTGCATCGCTGGGTCCCGGGCAGGGTTGTCATCTTCTGAGTCAACCAAGCAGCACGAGGTGCTTCACCACATCCTGGCAGGTGACGTCAAAGCGCTGGCACCCCGTCACGCCGCTGTCTGGTGGGGGGCCGGCTGCCCCACGCCCTTCCCGGCAGGGTTTGGGCAGCAGCAGTGCTGGGGAGCTGGCTCCAGCACCCACAGCTGGCAAGCAAGTGCAGGGAGGTGCTGGCACTGATTTATCAGTTCAGCACAAATTCTGGAAGAGATGAGCAGGTGCCACCCTCTTTGCCCAGCCATGGGTGGAGGTGGGGCCCAGCACCCGTGGAAGGTCAGCGGGAGCCAACCTGCCAGGCTGCCCGTGCCCTCTTTGCCCAATCCTGGGCACAGCCAGGCTGAGCCCCCTGGGGCTCCCACAGCATCCCTGGCAGCTCAGAAAGTAGCACAGCACCCTCCCACTGCCAGTGCCCAGGGCTTTGCCTCGTGCTGCAGGCACTGGGATGAACCAGGGAAGGGGAGAAACAAGAGCAGGAGAGCTTGGAGAGCTGGGGAGGGGCTGGGTGGGCAGAGATGTGCAGCTGGGGCTTGTGACCCTGATGGGAAGGGCTGGGGAGCTGGTGGGGCTGGGAGAGGCTGCTTGGATGCAGCTCAAGCCTGGCTGCGGTGGGTGAGGGCAGCAGCCTCAGGGTTTGGTTGGGGACTGCACCTCTGTGGCCAGAAAATGGGTGGGTGGCCAACCCGGGGGCTTTGCACGTCGGGACTTCAGTGCTTTGCAGGAGCCAGCCCTGGGGTGGGAGCAGGGAGGTTTCCCCAGTCCCTGGTCTGTCGGGGGGTTGGGTGGTGGAGGTGTTGATAAGCTCTGCTGTGGAGGCACATGGGCTGGGGGTCACGGGCACTGTGAGGTGGGGGCAGCAGGTGGGGCTGGGCAGCTCCCTGGGGTGACCCCCCGCTCCCCAGGGCAGTTGGGTGGCCCTGGTGGCCTTGCCCGTGCTGTGTGCAGACCCTGCTCGCTGCCACCCGAGGGAACGGGCAGGTTTGCTCAGGCTGGGATTAGTTGGATGCTCTCAGGGATAACAGAAAGGCCCTGCAGAAAGCTGCAGCTCTGCCTCTCTCTGGGATGGCTCAGTCCCATCTTAGTGGACCCTCCTGGGGATTTTCCCTCCCTCCTCTCTCTGCCTGCTCAGGTGATCCCAGGATGAGCCTCAGGGATGAGCTGGTGGGGGCAAAGCTGTGCTGACCCCTGGGCTGTAGCCTCGTGTTTGGAGTGTTGGGGGCCTTCCAGGGCCCTGCTCCTGCTGGGAACCTGACTTCCCGTGGGACACCAAGGCAAGACACACAGGCTTGATTTAAAAGCTGCCCTGCTCTGCCCTTGGGGCTCAGCACCCTCAGCATCCCCTGCCCAGAGCTGGCAGCACTGGGATGATGCAGGGAAGGTGCTGAGACTAAAACCTGCTTGGCACTGCCCTTCCATCCACGCCTGGGGAGATGCTCCAGCCCCCAGTTCCAGACCCCAGGCAGGGCTCTGGGCTGTTCCCCGATGTCATGCCACGCCCCCAGAGTGGCACAGAGCGAGGTTTGGGTGGCAAACGGGTTTGGATCTGCTCCTTGGCAGGGCTGTGGGCGCTGCTGGTGTTGACAGGGGCCGTGGCAGGGACAGAAACCCAACGCCCGCTGTGCCCCTGTGCCAGGCAATGTCGCACTGGAGGGGGGGTGAAGCTCCATTCCCCACCTGCCTCTACCTGTCCCAGGCTCCCAGGCAGGGATCCCGTAACAAGGAGCCCTTGTCTCCTCCACAATACCCCCCTTCTGGCAGCAGCACCTGCCTCCTGGGCCGGCCGGGGGGCTCTGAAGGGCCTTTCTGTCTGGGGATGAATGGGAGCCTGTTCCCCTCCCGTGGGCTCCCACTCCTGCTTGCCAGGCTGCGACCCTGCCCACCCCCAGCCCCGGTGCCCCCCCAGGGGCTGGGTCAGCTCGGCCTGGCCCCGTGGGGCTCAGGGCACCCCAAAATGCTTGGGGTGGGCAGCCCCTGCTAGTAATGAAGTATCAGGGCGTGCCCCAGCTATCCCCATGGCAGAGGGGGTCCCGTGCACCCCGAGAGCCTCCAGACCCCGGCTGCTGATTGCTTCTCCAGTATAACAACCAAATGTGTCCTGCTGGCCTGTCCAGTTTATTCCAGCCTGGTCCCCTTCGGAGTCAGGAATGGTGGGAAGAGCCAGGGAAGTCTCAGCAGGATTCCCCCAAGGCTGCAGACTGGGCTGGGCGTGGTGTTTGGTTTGTGGGAGTCCTGGAGATGGGACCCACCAGGAGATGGTGGCTGCACAAACCCTGTGTTTTGCAAACCCTCATCCCTCCACTTGCAGATGGGGGTGGGTGGGCACTGGCAGCAGTGCAGGGGAGACAAATGGAGGGGTCGTGGTCCTGCCCTGTGGCTCTCACAGGTGGGGGGATGTCGGGGTGCTCAGTGTCACCTCCTCAGCTGAGCCCTCACTTTTCTTCTCCCAGCTTGCTGCAGCAGGAGCCGCTGGTCCTGGCTCCCTCAGGGACACCACACGGAGCCGGCAGCCGCAGGTGGGCTCTTGGAGGCAGCTTGGACAGGTGAGGAGGGAAGATGCTCAGCCATCCTGGCAGGAACTGGGAGCCCCCTGCCCACTCTGGGGTTCCCCAGTGCCCAAGTGATGGATTTTTAACTCTGCCGTGTGTTTCCCCCATCCCAGTGGGAATTCCTTCAAGCCCTCTGCGGAGCTGGAGGAGCTGGAGCCCAGCAGAAAGCAGGTAATCATTAGCACAGCACAGCAATGTCCGTGGGGCCTCTCTGTGCTGGGTTGTGTTGGTTGGAGGGCTGTGTGGGGAGGCTGAGGAGGAGCAGCACCCTCTGGAAGGGGCTTGCAGAGGAGCAACCTTGTCCATCCACACGTGGTTCTCCCCAGGCCTCCCTGCTGCCACTGCCCAGTTGCTGGAGCCAGCATCACCCAGTCCCTCCAACCCTGGCACTCCAGGGCCACCAGTCCAGGCTGGAGACTCGTGGGGATGGACCCTGGCCCTGGGGGAGCAGAGCCCTTTAATGGGGTGCCCTCACCTGGGGGTGCTGAACCCTTCACACTCTCAGGTGACTCTGTAAGCCCTGGTTCTGCCAGCCCTGCTGAGCTGGGTGCCAAAGGCTGTTTTGCCACATGAAGCCAAGGCATGAGGCAGTGCCCTGCCTGGGTGACCCCGCAGAATGTGTGATGGACAGGGAGCATTCCTGTCCCTGGGTTTGTTCTCACCTTGGTGCCTGCTGAGGGGTGGAGGTGTCACAGGGAAGGCTGACCCAGGCTGGAGACTGAGCAGGGATCCTCCTTCCTCCCTCCCAGCCCAGCCCCTGCCTCCGCTCGGTGATGGCCAGAGCAAAGGCAGACCCCAAATTTCGGGAGATCTTCCGCTTCGACACCCCCGTGCTGATGTGGGACCAGCACTTCACCCTGGAGACCTGGAACAGGCTGAAGACACGACACGTCCCCTATGGCTGGCAAGGCTTGTCCCTCGCAGGTACAGACCCAGCTGGGGTGTGGGGCAGCTTGAGGGGACTGGGGAGCCCGGCAGAGGGGACTGGAGATGTGGGACAGGCAGAGGGGCCCTGCAGAGGAGCCGGGGATGTTGATCTCTTCCCAGCCCACCTCCCGGGGCACAGGGCGGAGGGTGCGGCTTTGCAAACGCCGTTTGCTGCATCTTGTGACATTTTCCCTGAAGAAAGGCTCCAGTGTGTCCGTGATTATTAACTGGGGCGGAGGAGCTCGGACAACTCTCTCCGTTGTTGTGCATGGAGATTGTTTCCCTTCCCACCCCCAGCCCACTCTCTGTTCTCCCCGGCAGCCGCCGGCTTCAGTCCCCGGGCTGGGAAGTGCTGGGAACGGCGAGCGGGACAGAACCAGGGGCAGTTGCAAAGGGACATTGTCAGGAGGGGACGTGGCCAGCACAGGCAGCAGCATCTGCAGGGCTGGGGCTGGAGATGTCCGGATGCATCCCTGTGCCTTGCACAGCCTTGGGTGGCTGCTCTTTGGAGCAGGGTTAGGAACAGGGGGAGATACGAGGAGGTGACACCAAGCTGGGAGAGCAGGGACTGTCTGGTGTCCCCATATCCCACCTGCAGACCTCTCTCCTGCACGGGCGTGCTGTGAGTTTCCCTGTGTGCTGTGCCAGCTCTGCGCGCGCTGTGCTCGGGTGGGTTGACACACACACCTTTTCCCTGCTGACTGGCCACATCCCACTCCGTTCCAGTGGTGGGCAGCACCCTCCAGCTCCTCAACGCCTCGGCCAACCGGCGCCTCTTTGACAGGGCCGCCTTCCCCGGGGGCTGCGTCCGCTGTGCCGTGGTGGGCAACGGTGGCATCCTCAACGGCTCGCGGCAGGGCAAGGCCATCGACAGCCACGACCTGGTCTTCAGGTGAGGGTGAATCCCAGGCAGGATGGGGCCGTGGGTGCTGGGAGAAGCCGGCCCTGGACGTGTTCTCTGCTTTTCCTGCAGGCTCAACGGTGCCGTGATCAAAGGCTTCGAGGAGGACGTCGGCACCAAGGTCTCCTTCTACGGCTTCACGGTGAACACCATGAAGAACTCCCTCATTGCCTACGAGGAGTACGGCTTCACCCACATCCCCCAGGGCAAGGTGAGACCCTGGGGGCTTGTTGGGGAGTTGATCCAAATTGTCCCTTCAGGCTGGGCTTGCTTCTGGGACCTTCTCCCCACCTTGGGAGCCCTCAGTCCTTGCCTGCAAGCGTGGGCAGTGTCCTAAACCCCTCTGCAAGTGCCACGTCTGTGTCCCTGCTGCAGGACCTGAAGTACATCTTCATCCCCTCGGACGCCCGTGACTACATCATGCTGAAAGCAGCCATCCAGGGCAGCCCAGTGCCCGAGGGCTCGGACAAGGGGGACGAGTGAGTGGCCCCCCAAGGTCCCCCAGTACCCCTGGCGTGCAGGCATCACTCGCCTGCCCTCACCCTATGTCTGTCCCTACTGGGATAAACCCCAAGGAGCTCCAGGACTCCCATGACAAAGTTCTGCCCTTCTCCTTGCCCTGCTGCAGGCCACAGAAGTATTTTGGACCGGAGGCATCTGCAGAGAAGTTCAAGCTGCTGCATCCTGATTTCTTGCAGTACCTGACAGCAAGGTGAGGGTGATGAGCACTGTGGCTGCTGTCTGGCTCTGCTCCGGGCTGGGCTCAGACCGCCTCTCTCCCTCCTCTGCTCGTTCCAGTACAGACCAGTAGCTGCCCAGCATCAAAGTGCAGTCCCATCTCCCCCAGACACTGGGACCACCCCTGCCCTGCTGTCTGCACACAAGGCAGAGGCATCTCTCCCCTGCCATTCCTGCTCACGGCAGCACAGCTCACATCCCCTCCTACCCCTCCCTGTGCCCGCCTTGCTCCCATTCCCCAAAACAAATCAGGTTTTGTCCCAGTCTAACAGGAGCAAAGGTAGGGCACAATGGGATGGTCTTTTCCTGCCTTTTAGGAAAGCAGGCATCTGGCTTGGGGTGGTTCCAGACAGCAGAGAAATGCCTTTTACTAATCTCTGTCCAAATGAGCTCAACCTTAGAGCAGCCATCAGAGAACGCACCCAAGCCCTGTGTTTCACTCAGTGCTCCTTCCTTACTGGGCACCGGCATCACTGGGAGGGCTGGGGGGGTGTGGGCTGGGGGCTGCAGGGCCGTGCCAGCCCTGAGCCCCCCCAGCCGCCGTGTCCCCGTCAGGTTCCTGCGGTCGGAGCTCCTCAACACCCAGTACGGCTCCCTCTACATGCCCAGCACCGGCGCCCTCATGCTGCTCACCGCGCTGCACTCCTGCGACCAGGTAAGGGCCCCGGGGCCACTGTCCCCTGGGGAGATGGGAAACACCCCTGGGGAGATGGGAAACACCCCCGGGGAGATGGGAAACACCCCTTTGGCTGCTGTGTGGCTCCAGTGTGTCCTGCTGGCTGTCCTACATGTCCCCTGTCCCTGAAGGGAGCGGTGGTGGTGATGGACCAGCCGAGGCGAAGCCTTGACACCGTCCTCTGTCCAACCCCCCTCCCTCCCCACAGGTCAGTGCCTACGGGTTCATCACGGCCAACTACGAGCAGTTCTCAGACCACTACTACGAGGTGGAGAAGAAGCCTCTGGTGTTTTATGCCAACCACGACATGATGCTGGAGGCAGCGCTGTGGCGGAGCCTGCACCGCGCGGGGATCATCACCCTCTACCAGCGCTGAGGCCAGGAGGTGCCCGCAGGGGCAAGTCCAAGGACTCTTGTGGCTCTTCTCCTTTCTCCTGAGGGTCACCTTCTCCCTCCTGAGGGCTCTTCCCAGCTGGCCAGCCAGCCCATGGAGCAGACCTGCTGCACCACAGCCAGCAGTGGTGTGAGGATAACGGGGAAGCTGAAGCTGGTGGAGGAACGTTGCATTTCCTCGGGGATCTTTGTGATTGAACGTGGCCTTTGGGACACCCAGCAGCACCACAGCACGGGGCTGTGCCCTGCCAGCCCCATGAACGTGGCTATGGGGCAGCAGTGGCCCCTGTGGAGCACAGGAGGGGCAGGGTGATGCTGGAAGAGGATGCTGGAGATGCTGGAAAATGCCCTTCACCTTAAACGCTCATCAACACAGTGGGACTGCAGCAGGCAGGATAAATCCTTGCACTGGAGACCGAGTGACAGGAGGTGGCACGTTTGGAGAACACCTCCCTCCCAGACTGCAGAAAGTCGCAGCTCCAGCCAGCTGTGTGGATGTGTGCCACGTTCCAGACTGATCTGTTTGCCTGCCTGGTCAGTGGCACAGACAGCAGGACAGACACAGTGTCCCCTGTCCCTGTCCCTGTCCCCTTCTTGGGGTCTGGCATTTTCTGACAAGGAAGGGGCTCAAAAGCCATCAGCTACAAGGAGGGTCCCAGCAGCTCAGCCAGGACACCAGGAACACGTCCAGGCTCGGAGCAGCCCAGAGGTGACACTGGCCTCGGCCACGTGTGTGTGGCACTGGGTTTGTTGGGCTTTTCTTGCACGGGGACTCTGTGGTGCCCTCTGAGAGGCAGCCCCACAGCAGGTGGGTCAAAGTGATCGTTACTCCTAATTTCCTTCCCAAAACCCCAAGGGAGGGGAGGGTCCTGAACCTTTCAGCTGTCCCTCACACACCGGCACTGCTCAGGGAGACCCACCTGGGGAGCAGTGTAATCCAAGACACTTTCCCACTCCGTGTAATTACATAAATGTTGAATGACTGTTTTTCTTAACGCCTGTTTCTGTTGTTTTGATGAACTGGGTGGGGTGAGACACCCCCCCCCCTTCACCTCCCACAGCAGAGGAGCAGTAACGGAGTAAAGCCTTCAACTGGGGAACAGCTCTGGAGGCAGAGGAATGGAAACAGGTTCAAATCATGGAGACTCAGACTGGGAGACGTGTTAGCTCTGAGCACGGCCCTTTTCCCCTTGGAATGCCGTCTGCTGTACGAGGTTGGTGTACAGAGATGGCAAAAGATACCCTGGCCCTGAGCCAGGGAACCTCCAAACCCCCTGAAGCTCCCAGCAGGCTGCTTCCAGCCGGTTCACAGACGCAGGTTAGGCTCCAAGCCTGTTCCAGATGTAATCTCTTAGCTTGGGGCCCATCTTGTGTTCCCACGTCTCAAATGAACCTTTGTTCCCATCAGAGCCACCCTACACTGGTACCACAGCAGCCTGTCTGGCCTGTTTTGTGTTCCCAAACACTCAGCAAAACCTTTCGTGACACGAATGAGCCTGATCCTCACATCCCCTGGCCAGGACACCGAAACCTCCTCAAACCAGCTCTGGCCAAGCTCAGGTGACAGCAGCAGCACCGTGACACTCAGGGCAGGAAGAGCAGGACAGCGCTGCCACGGTGCTGCAATCCTGCCTGGCATCATCCAGCTCACAGGCACCAAACACTGGGAACTGCAAGGTGCACCTTCCTTTCCCCTGAAAAAGGGACATTCCCAGCCCAGGGTGGGGCCTGGTGCTGGAGTTTAAATCCTTTTTAAGGGCTTACTCATGGCTGTGCTCCCAAGCACACCACAAGAACCGTTTGGCACCAGACCTTAACCACAAGTTAGTTCTGTCACGCTGTTCCCAGGAATTACTTCTGGACAGAATCTACAGACACCGAAGTCTTTGGGTTCACTCTGAAGGGTAAGCTCACAACTGCCACTTCAGAAAGTGTTTTCATCCAAAATCCTTCCTACCTGCACAACATTTCTATCCAAGAAGGATCAGAATCATTACGGTTGGAAAACACCTTTATTGGAAAACACCTTTAAGAGCATGGACTCCAACCTTTACAAAAATAACCAAATAAACCCCAACTTCAACTCGTAAGATTTTCCACAACTTATTTTATTCCGGAACAGAAGAAAGCACAAAACCACTTTTTCCTCCAGCCACTTGTAGATCAGGTCCTGGTGGAAAAAAAACAAAGACAGTGTCAGAGCAGCTGGAAGGTTCATGATTTGCACTATTTAATCTGGAGCAGAGGTCTCAGGAGACAAAACCTTGCTCCCACCTGAACCAATGGCATTAGTACCCACATCCTTTTTTGGTTTTAGTGGTCACTTACTCATGGTGTGGCTGCAGCAACCTCTGAGCAGTGAGGAGGAACCTGTGGCTACACACAGGTGGCCATTTCACATGATGTATCAGTAGTCATTTGAGACACTCAGTCCAGAACCATCTTCCTTCTAGAGCTGGGAGAAACCACAAACCAAGGCTGTAACTGTTTTCCTAAAAAAAAAATCCCTTCTGGAACAATTCCTGCCCCTCTGGTCTCAAAGCACTGAGTAGCTTTTCCTTTTCCCATTTATCATCAGGCTGCCTCTCCACTTTCTTCTCCCTGTTACACCCTGGAAGCCAAAAGCTCCAGGTGCTTGTCCCAGTGCCTGATCCTGCCTGGAAGCCAGCTGTGCTGTCAGAGCACCCCATGTGCCCGATTTGAGGTGCAGTTCCCTCCCTTCCACAAACCAACCTTTCCCTGTCACCAGCTCTGCCGGGCGGCCTGTCAGAAGCTGTTATTGACCTTCTGCAAACAAAGCCAAATTCTGCTCAATAAAGCATAAAATCATTTAGCAGAAGGCAGCTGTCAGCTGCCCAAGACAAAGTGCTGTTCCAGCCTGTGTGTTCAGTGACTGTACATCAAGCAAGATAAAAAAAATGCATTTCTTATCTGCCCTTCAACCCGTCACTGTTTGCATAAGGAACTTGAAAGCTCTTCACAGCTCTAAACTGTGCTATGACAACAGCAGCTCTGCTCAGCTCAGCTGTGGCTGGGCTGGGGGGAGCTGTGCCTTGGCTGCTGGCACACGTCACAGGGTGGCAGGACAGGGGACAGGTTCTGTCACACTGGTGCCACTCACACCTGCGGGCTCTTTGCAAGGGGCAGGGGACCCGCTAAGGGAAGCAGCTGAGCCTCAGTGGAGATTTTCCTCCTCAAGCTGAGTGTCAGACAGGGATAACAGCACATCACAGGCTCAGTCTGTCCCACCCTTGGCCACACAAACCCCTCACGTTCCCCAAAACACACAGAGTGCAGACACCCAGCTGTTCTCCCTGGGATTTTTCCTGGTAAACCTTCAGAGATTAGGCTCAGCAGGTGACTCAATGTGTCTACAGGCTTAGCATATAATTAATGAATTAAAAACAATCGACACACAATTCTGAAGAATTCAATTCTCTTACCAACTCAAAGCCCAACGTAGCAGCTGCCCTCTGGCCAAAGCTGTCTTTGGGCAACAGCAGCCTCAGGATTCTGCAGGACCATTTCCTCCTAAATACAAGTTACAATGAACACTGTTAGCAGAAGTGATTTAAATCAAGCTTGTCCTCTTTTCCTCACCTCTCCTGAAAAAAATCCCAGCACTGGATCACAGAGCAAGAATAAGACAAATTCTCCTTTCAGAGACAGGCAAGTTTGATCTCACAAACTCAGCAGAGCAGAAACCTGTCCCTCAAGACACAGAGGAGCATGTTTGCCAGGGGGCTGTCTCACTCAGACAAGAAACTTCGGGAGGTGGATGCTATTTAAATCCTTGCTTAGGAAAAAAACCCCACCAGCTCTGAGACATTGGTGGTTTGGACCCTTTTAAGCTGTTTCAACCTGACAATCTCATCATCATCTTCCAGACACCTCTCAATCCAGCTCATTCCCTGCACACAAGAATAATCTATCCATCCATCCATCCATGGTGTAATTTGTCTATGGGTTTGAGAAACGCATTCTTCACACCTAGGACAGCCACATCCCCTAAGGTGAAGGGTTCCTCAGGGTGTGTCCTTCACAGGATGACCCTCTGGGGCAGGAGAGCTGCCCCTCCCCACCCCCAGCAACCTGATGCAAGTTTGAAACTGTCCCAGAGCACCTCCAGGTAGGCAAACAGAGCAATTATTCTGTCACTAGGTCTATTTCTGTGACAGACACAGTTATGAGATGAGCTGTGTCAAGTGTCTCCATAATGGGCTGTCACCCAATCCCTCCTACCTCTAATCCTATGGGTCTGGCTCATCTCTGACCACGCTGACAAGCAGGGGCTCTGCTGGGCACCAACACCAGTAAAATTCCCATTCATCCCGTGCTGCTTTTCAGCCTGTGCTCCGTGGCAGCAAAGGGCAGCACACTCGGGTGGCAGCTGTGACAAAGCTACAGCCTTGATTGGCTTAATTACATAAATCAAGCCGTTGGCTTTTATATCCCTCCCAGGAGCCCCAGGGATGCAGGAGGGTATCATCTGACACAGCAGAGAGCAACTCTTTCTTCCATAACCCACCAAGAGGAGAACAAAACAGACTATGCCAAGTCAGCTGCTGCTGTTCCTCACCACTGTGCGGGTGCACTGTCAGTTCAGTGGGTAAATCAGCTCCCAGCCAGGGGAGTGTTTTCACCCCTTCTCGACACGGCGTCATGCTCTGAAACCGGGAAAGGGGACAGAGTTAGTTCAGGTAACAAACCATCCCTTTACCTGTGCGTCTCTAACACTGAGCCTCAGAGTTACGCTTCCACAGGGGAAAGACCCAATTCAGACAGGGATAACTTTTATCATCACTAGCTCAGCCTCCAGAGCAGCTAAAGCGTGCAGGACCACCCCAAATCGCACATCTGGTTTTGCCCTCGTGGCTATCCCGCTCCTCACCGGGGTGGCACCGACACCTGCGGGCACACGAGGCTCCCGCTGCCCATGGAACGCTCTCCCCAGGCGCTGCTGGAGAAGAATCGGCACAGGAGGAGTGAACCCCTGCGAGCCGAGCACCGCTCGGGCCAGCCCGCGGTACCTGGCGCGGCCCCGTCCCGGCAGGGCCGGAGCCCGCGGGGCCCGGCCTTGCTCCCTCCATCCACCATGGCGGGGGCGCGGGCCACCATCCCGCCCCGCCACGCATCCCTGCAGCCCTCGCCACCGCCCTAGGGACGGTTCCGGCGGCGCACGGGAGTTCCCCGCGCACCCTCCCGCCGTCCCCGCGCCCCCCGAGGCCGCCGTGCCCGCGGATGGCGGCGGATGGCGGCCGGGCGCACTCACCAGACGCCGCTGCGCCGCCATGCTGCCCCCGAGCCCGCGGGAGAGGGGCGGGCCGCGGGCGCTCATGGGAGCTGTAGTCCCGGAGCGAGAGGCGCATGGGAGTTGTAGTCCCGTCCCTCAGGAGTAAACGGCATTCCTCCCCCCTCATCCCACTCACTAATGGCATTTACTAATTATTTATTAATTCTTCATGCCCCCTCTTCGCTAGGGAGACACGTATGATTGTGCTTAGCACGCCAAATGGTTCAAAAGGCTGAACATGTATTAGTTCATGGAGGAAGGGGCTAATTAGCTGGAGATCAGGGATTAGTCAGATTAGTTAGTAAATGTATGTGCCATGCTTTGAATGTGCGATGCTTCCAGGGGGTGCTGTTTTTGTACTTTGCTGTTAAAACCTGATGTGAAATCCACAGGATCCTATTTAGCTTATATATGAAACTACAAATGAAATCATGTATGAAACTATGGATGATTCTATTTAGCTTGTCTATGAAGTCTGTTGAACATGAACAAAGTGCAGACAGAACCAAGGAGAAGAAAAATAAGAACTGCTAATATCTGCTTTCTTGCCCCAAAGGTTTATCCATCCTTGCGGTAAAAATCTCCAGTGAAGGGAATGGAAAGCCAACAAACGAGAATCTGAAAGCAGCCGCGTCTGAGTACAGATGCCAACCCCAGTGTCACCCCAGAAATGTCTGGGAAGTGCGGGATTCGTGGTCCCTTGGGGTGTTTGGCCTGGAAGGAAGGCAGATGATGCTACAGAGCAGCAGTAATTAACACAGCCTTCATTGAAGCAGCCTTTGCTCCACGAAGATTTGGCTGGCGACCTGCCTGGCTGCTTTTAGCTTCCTAAATAAGCAAATATAACCCATCTAGTCCAAATAGAATTAGCCCTTTAAGGCCCCAAGGGAGGCAAGTTTTAAAAAATAAAAACGCTAAAATCCCCTTTGTGCAGAGATCAGATCCTGGAAGGAGAGAAGATCTTAACTTGGATGTGCTGAGGGATTTGCCACTGTCTTGATTTTTGGGTGGAAGCCGCTCAGCCCACAGAGCCCGTGTGTGCCTATAAAAGGATAAGCTCTGCCAGGTACCAAGTAATGAATGGACTCAACAATTAAAAGCTCGGGAGGACAGCATGAGCTCAGTGTGCAGTCGATTGGCCGTAATTATTCATGGTTGCAGTGCACTCCTAATGTTTCCAAGGATATTTGGAGTCAGAACAAAGACTCTGGGTGAAGAGGGATACTCATTGCCCGTGCCCACCCTTTCCTAATGCTCTGCAACTTCGCCTGGGTGGGAATTAATCGAGTTTTCTCAGCTCTTCCCTTTAGAGGGCGACCATGTCCCACAGATCTCCAGCGTGGAACCTTCACCGGGAGCTGCAGGACGAGGCAGAGCCTCCCCGAGGTCAGCAGGATGTGCTGGCTCTTCTGAGGGTCTGTGAACCTTCCGAGGTGTGAGGCAAGTCACAGCCTGGGCTGATGGTTCTGAACATACTCTCCTTCCTCGGGCAGCTGCAGTGCTGCTCACAAGGGTAATTTGGACATAATTTGGATAGATTTCCTGTGGCCAATCTCCATCAGTTGTGGTATTTTCTTGCTCCAGTCTCTGAAAGGTTGAGCAAGGAAGATAAGCTATGAAAAGGGCATGTAGATCTACACGTGAACTTTTGAGGGCTGCTCTCAATTTCCCGGCAGAGGATTTGGAGGGGATTGCTTCCTCCCACAAATCATAGGAGAGATCAGTCTCTGTCCTGCAAAGCTACAGCATTACCCTCTCCAAAGAAGTCTGGGCTCAGCTGTGAGGTGTTTGGTTATCCCCAGGGCAGACAGAAGGAGAATGGGCAGAGTATCTGACAGGGGCAGGAAGGATGCAAAATCAAATGGAAATCAATAACAGAACCACTCCACCTTCAGCTGGGTTTGATCCCATGCTCAGATTGAAGGACAAGGTCACCTCTCAGTTTTCCACCCATTTCTTCTCTTAGCTGCCTGTAAATCCCTCGAGGGAGAAACTCTCCATGCTTATTGACAGTAATTTGATTTCCTCCTGATTTCCCCTCTGCCTGCCCCGGTCCCACCCTGCAGGCAGGGCTCCACAAAGCCTGGAGAAACAAAACATCTGGGGGTTCAGAGATGCTTTGCTGTGGTTATCTTGGACATATGGTCAGGGGGAAGCAGCCAGGGTGTTTGAACCCATAAAAAGGCCAGTTCCCCCTGGCAGACCCCAGCCCCCTGCCAGGCCTCAGTGCACAGGAGATGCAGAGGTGCAGGGATTGATGCTTGTCTCTGTCAGAAATGCTGGGTGCCCGACAAAAAACAGTCCCTTGGGGTAAGGCTGGAGATTGCTTGCTGGTATTTCAGACTTCCAAGAGGAAAGATCTGTATTCTTAAAAAAAAAAAGCCTGCCACAAGGTCCTAGATCCTGGTGTCAGTTGCTTCAAATCAGTCCCCTGAAATGGCAGAAAGGCTCTTTGGAGCTCAGCAGCAGACAAGCAACATCTTCCCACACAGGACAAGGCACGCTGCAAACAAAACATCCTTCCCTGCTCCTGGCAGCAAAGCTCTTAAGCCTTCATTTAATATTAAATACACGTTTAAACCTAAGCCCATTCCTCCTCAGCATGTCTCGTGTGCTTATGTAGAACTTCAGCAGGCTCAGGAATGCTCTGCTGTTACCAGAGGCCTGTGCACTGAATAACAAGAGCTTTTTGCTTACAGAATATCTGTGCAAAGAAGGGATGGCTTTTCTGGGATGGATTCTGCAGGTTGAGAAAAGAAAACGTTCCCCTTTCTCCTGCTGGTGCAGAAGAAATGGCAGCTCCAGCCACTCAGCTGTTCCTCCTGCTTCTTCCCCTTTCTCTCAACTGAGTTTTGGGCACAGTGCAACAAAGCCAATCTCAAGGTACTGTTTTTCGAGTGCAACACAGAATGGATCTTGAGGAGATTGTGTCAGTGGGATGGAGACAAGCTGATCAACACTTTGGATCCTTCAGGTCTGTGTCCCAGCCAGGCAAAGTGACCGTCTCATCAGAGGGAGCCAGATTGCATTCCCAGCTCCATTCCTTGGAGGAGCAACCAGAACAGAGAGCACACACAAAATGTTCCAATGGCAGTGCGTGCACAGATAATCCTGGGGCCAGGCTGATGCCTTTGTTGAACAGTAGCAGCAGGAATCCAGCTTCTTCATGGATGAGTATGTTTAATTAAAATATACAGCCTCTGAGCATACCCAGAGATGGGAGATGTGTGCAGCTACACAAATGCACCCAAAGGTAGCAGGAAAACTTTAACACTGTAAAGCTACTGAGAACAGAAGAGAGATTTCCTTTTAGGCCAAGTTAGATGAGCAAGGAAAGGAAAGCTGTCCTTGTTTTGGGCAAAGAGATGAATCCTCTCTCTATTTTCTGTGTCAGCCTGAGTGATTACAGCACGGCAAGCAGAAAGGGAGTGAGTTGGTATAAAAATACCTAGGTAATATTAATGGGAAACTTCTCAGGCCCTCTTTTATCACAGCGTTTCTGTTTGCTTGGATTACTCACCCATTGGTTCAGCCATCCCCATCTGCACTGTCCTATAAGCAATATTTCATCTATCAGGCTCAGATACCAGAAATATGCTGGGCACGCACGGAGCAAACAAGCATTTTCTTGCAAGTAATTAGCATAAGCTGCACCGAGGTCAAGCAGTCGTGTCAGAGCACAATGCAAATCAACATTTCTTCCCACTGCAGATGGAAAATGGAGAATTGCAAATGCCGTATCTCCAGCTCACCTCTTGCTTCCCACCGTTTATTCCAGAGGAAGGAGATAATTGTTTTGAGCTACTTTTGAGAATAGCATCTCTGCTGCTTTCATTGCTTAATGGGAAAGAACATGTTTAAATGATGAAAGGTCACGTTATTTCAGGACCTTTTGGATCATTTTTCTCGCCCTTGGGCAGGGAAAGCAGGCCTAATGCCTAATTTGACCAAGTCCGAAGGTAATCTGAGGCTTTTCGAGATGACAGAGGGCAGCTGGTTAAAGGACAGTGGTTATTCCTCCTGCTGCCTGTAAAAGGGTTTGTTGAGAACAGTTTCCCAGTGACATCTGCTTGACGGAGCCCTGCTGCAGGGCATCAGCCCAAGGGCCTCCCAGACTCATGTCACTTTTCCAAGAGATATCCAAAATAAATGCCCAGGGAATGCAGGAGCAGCGTGATTACTCACGGTGCCTCTCCCAGCTCCTTTCCAGCCACCAACCATTCGAGGGGTGCAGATTCCGAGAGCTGGAGGTCAGCTCACTGCCCCTGCTAATGGGTGTTCTCTGGAATGGAGATTTCGGTAACTTTGTTTTCCACGAGCTTGCTCAGCCCACTGTGAATCTGTAACAACCAGTCCCTCCAGTGGGGACGAGAGGGACCAGCTTCCTTTGGTTTGCTCCGTGTCTGGCTCCTGGTAGTTGTTTGGTGGCCCCAAATTCTTGTATATGAAGAGACCAAAAATGGCATTTTCTACCCACCCTCACTGTGCAGGCAGAACTCATGGATCTCCTTATCCTACCCTTGTCTTCAGGCTCTCAAGTGTGATCTATTCAGAGTAGATCAAAGAGGGTAGTGTTGTTTTGAACCATTGTTTTCCTCCAGAATGCGATCTCTCCGCTTGCAGATGGCTTTTATGGTCTCTAAAGCCTCCCATGGATTAGCCTGAGTTTGACTGTATAAACATTTTCTCCATCCCACATCCTGCTTCCACGGCATGTCTCGTACTCGCTTCTCTGTCCTTTCACTCAGTCCAAACATCCTGCAGAAAGCCTCCAGCTCTCCTGGACAGCTTTTCTCGCTCCCTTTCCCCACAGGTTGCAGATAAAACTCAGTCAGCCCAACACAGCGCCCAGATTCCTGCAGACCTGCCTACAGGGGAGAGGCTCACACGCCTTTCTTTGTGACCCAGCCACCACCACGCTGCTGGTGCTGCAAGGTCGCTCTGCCTTCAGCCATCTCTCCCCCTGCACATCTCGAGTGCTCTCCTCTCTTCCCTCAGCTGTCATCTCCTCGCTGCTGAAGGAGGTGGGCGGGAGAACAGGCACCGCGGGAGATGGCTAATCTTCCGTAGCGCTTGTGCTCGGGGATGGGAGCGCTCAGCTGCTCTGCCATCCTCCTCCTCCACCTCTCCTCCTCCCAAGGTCAGCGGGAGAAAGCCCCACGGTGGCTGCCTGTGAGCTCTGCGGCCTGGGAAGTGCTGGGGGGTGTTTGGGGGAGCTGGACATGCACCCCTTTATCCCACAAACTGCACATTGCAGAGAGGAAGGAACTGCTGCAGCAGGACTGAGGGCAACCCCTTCTTCTGGAGGCTTAGGGGGGTACCGGGGGTCCCTTCTGCTGGAGCAGCTGTGGGGCAGGCAAGGTGAGGCAGGGGAACCAGGACAGCGTGGGTGGTACTGCCACAAACCGCAGCACCTGGTTTTCCAGAAGTTGCATGTGAACTGCTGCTGACTTGGAGCAGCTGGCAAAAAAAACCTGGAAACAACCCCCCTCCACCCCAATCATTATTTAAACAGTATAAAGGTCTCTGTAAATGTTTAAAACAACGTGGTTGAGAGGGGAAGGAGGAAAGACAAACAAGTTTGCTGTTTCAGCTTTGCAGAAACAGATCTTAATTTTTGGCAGGGTTTTATTCATCCAGAGGATCCAGCTGCTAGCCCGTTTTGGGAGGCTCCAAATTCATAATCACTTCCCAAACATCTTCTTCCAAGAGGCTGCAGTTTGGCATGGGCACCACCTTTGATGTCTGTGTTTGGTCAGTGCCTCGTGCCATAGGATCACAGTTCATGGCCGGGGCACCTCTGCTAGGAGTCAGTGGCTGTGAGTGCTCGCTCCCAGTGGTGTTTTTCTTCCCCAGAGCTAAGATTTATGGTGGTCAAAGCTCAGCAGGAGCCAGGGAGCTCAAAGGAGCAAGGTGCTGTGGGCTGGCTGAGTGCTGGGGTATCTTCCCTACACGTGAGCAGGGCAGGAGTCAGGAGCCCCTCTGCTCCCTGAGGAGAGTTCCAGCCAGTTCCCAGCCCACTGCCCTTCCTTCCTCATCTGTCTCAGCAGCACTGCCAGCACCTGCTGCATTACCACAGCAGAAACCCTATGTAATTCCTGTTTAAACACACAGCTGGCACCATGACTTCAACTAATTCAGCTTTTTGCTGTGGAAGAGCTGGAGCTGCATCCTGGTTTGGCTCCAGGCTGAGAGGGAACTGATCTGAAGCACTGGGCGTTGTGGGCTGCTGGAGATCCGTGGCTGCTCTTCAGCCTCCACACGGATCTGACCCCCTGGATCCCAGGTCCCAAACCCCAGAGCATCAGTCCTGGAGCAGGACCATCATCAGTGTGGGCTCTCAGGGAAAGGAGGGCATCCTGCCCAGCATGAGGGAGACTTTGGACTGGGAAAAAGAGTGTTCATCCGTGAGGAAGACATATGAGAACCAGGTCCCTGGGGAACAGAGGAGGACTGGACTCCCCACCAACTTGCCCAAGGTCTCAGCTTGTCCCCAGCCCCCAGTCAGGGCTTGTTTCTGCCCAGTCCTACCTGCTCTGCTCCTGTCCAGCCAGGGAAGGAGTTTGTGCTCCTGCTCAGTCTTGTGTTTGCCTTGGTGTCCTTCTGGCCCAGCCCAGCTGTGGGGTATAGATCCCCTCAGCACCCAGGGCTGGGTGGCTGCTCTTTGCTCTGGGTTGCTTTGTCCAGTATGTGCAAGCTGGAGTGCTACAGAAATGTGCTCTGATCTCCTGTATTTGCTCTACAGCCTCTAGAATTCTGTTCCTGCCTCAGCTGTTCAGTCTGACAATGGTGCTGGGCTGTGATCTGAAGATGCTGTTTCCAGAGAAGCTCAAATACCTGTTGGGTGGCTAAAGCAGCTCCTGCCGAGGTGTGTGTGGCTGTTCCTCTGTAGATATGTGAGGAAGATGTAAATGGTGGTTCCTCCTACAGCCAGTCCCAGCCTGGCTCTTGCTGCTTCTGTTTCTGGAGTGACCTGATCCCAAACAGAAAGACTGAGCTCAGCTGGGCTGGCTTAGCTCTGGAGCAGGGCTGCTCCTGTTGCCTGGGACTTCATGTAGTTTGGGGGGAAAAACTCTGATGCTATTTTCAACCAAAGCCTGAAGAGTGATGTGATGGACCAGCTGCTTGTGTGCTGTCCTGCCTCCCTGGAGTCCTCTTCTACTCAAATCAGTAACTGCCCACAGACAGCACCAGGAAAAGCTGTTGCTGGGGTCTCCTTTGCTTTTCTAACTTCAGCCAGCTCCTGTGCAGAGCCTACACTGAGATAAAAGAGACTGACACAGTGTGAAACCTTCCTCCTCTTCAGCAGATGGTGTTTGTGACAGTGGACTTCGCTTGTGTTGTAGCAGAACGGCCTGGGCTAGCCAAGAAACAGGAGGAGAAGCTGCAGTCTAGGCTTGCTGGAACTGGCTTGCTGTGTAAACCTGGCCTGAAAGCCTGGATCACAAAGGAATTCTCGACTTTTCAAGGATTGGGCTTCTCTGTCAACTCCAGCTTACAAGCTAAAGCACTGTCGTGACTTGCCTGCAGTCAGTAGCTGCAGTCACTCTGAAGCACTCCCGGCAGTCTCCCGGGAATCTCAGTGAGCAGGGAGGTGATGCGTGTTGCAATGTGAACTTCATGTTACCCTCACAGGAAACCTTAATGCATCTTAAGTAGGGGTAACCTGGTGTTGCAGCCTTAGGCTTTAGCACATCAGCGCTGCTCCTGTCCTAGCTGTGAACTCGACATGCTTCATGCCTAAAAATCCTCGTGGTCGGAGAAACTGCCCTGACTTGAGTGAACCAGAGGTGCTGCTGGCTGAGCCTGTTCCTGCATATCCCGCTAAAATGATCGCTGAGAAGGTGAAGCTGAACCTCCATCAGACCCATTTCTGTCAGACTGAGAGTGCTGAGCACTAACTGCAGTGGATGATTTAAAGATAAGCCCCAATCAGGGTGAACAAGAAAAGCATATTGCCTTCATATTGGTGCCTTCTGCACCATGACTGAGGGTGGAACCCTGTTATCAGCAAGAAGCAGGTGTCAGCTGGCATAAGCCCTCCAAGGAACTGGCTTGCCAATATTTCTGTCCTTATTCTATCTATCACACTCAAGATGTGAGCGAACACAGAGCAAGTGTTGTTCCTTCAGCTGAAAGGGGCAAGAAGCCATGTGCTCTGAGGCTGCTTGTATGGCTCAGCAGGTTCCAGGCCTCCAGAAACACTTTCCTCAATTTTCTTCTGGCTATCTCTGACTATCTCCCTGCTCCCAACCCTGCCAAACCACAGCAATCTGGGAAGAAACTGGTGAGCATGGCAGGGAGACTGTTGCAGGCTCTGTCCCACATTTGGTTAATAACTGGGAAGGATACTAACCTTCATGGGGAAAGGGGTTTTGTTCATCTGGGAGCTCTGCTGTTCAAGCACACAGAAATCCCACGGACACAGATACCTCCACCTGCAATCCGTGCCCAGCCCATGCAACCCCTTGTGTGCTTCCCTCCTCGCCAGTCTGACTCCAATAGCACCAGGTTTTCTCACAGCACTCGGGGACAAACTTCTCTTAGCCCTGACAAGCCTGAAAAACTCTTTCACAGCAAGCCATGTGTGAAGTTAACATGCTTCAGATCAGCACCACCTACCTGCCTGGTTACAATAGTGACAACAGGCCTGGGCGGGTAGGAGGACGCTGGACACAGCTGGACTTGGATGCTGGGGGTTCAGCCAGAGTGCACTGTTCCCCACAGCACTGCCTTCAGCTAAAGATCAGATCTCTCTTCACCTCCTCTTTGACTCAAAGCTCTCAAAGTGGTGCCGTATGGATGTGATCACGATGTTCATTAGTCTCTGTCTGAGCCCCCTCATGCTGCAAAATCCCTGGAGGGGATGGGCTGGAGTGGGATGGGGTTTGCTGCTGCTGAGATCTGGTGGTTTTCCCCCTGGGGTTTCAAGAAGTTTTGTTCCACCCATGAGGAGTGCCAGGCATCAGGGGAAGATTTGTTTCTTGGCAGCTGTTCCCGTTTTGCTCCAGAAAACCGATGCTGTGCTAGGAATGCACCGTGACTAAAATTCCTCTGGGCTGCTCAGGTCAAATAGCAGCAACAGGGGAAATGGGGGACAGGAGAGGAGCTCTGCTCAGCAGAGAGCAAACAGGAGGGCCGAGCCCTTTCATTCCCCTTTCATCCTTCCCTGAGCCAAATACCTCAGGAGCTGAGTGGGTTTAGGGACAGGAGGAAGCTGGGGGTTAGCAGGCTGCTTCCTCCCACCTCTGGCAGCCCCAGAGCACAGGCATGCAGGCTTGGCTCTGCCTGTTCCTGCTCTGGGAAGCTTTGACACTCTCAGTCTCATTGCTTTTGAGGTGGTGTCTGATCCCTGTGGAGATCAGACCATGCTCTCTCCATTTGTTTTGCTGAGGGCTCAGGAAAGCTTTCAGGATCAGAGGTTTAAACAAGGGGTGTGACAAGCAGCGACAGTCTGGGAAAAACACAAGCAGCAAAAGGTTTTGGTGCTGTCAGAGAACATGACAGGCAAGTTCACAGCCCCTGCGGGCCTTTGGCTTCCTGTTTTCCTTTGCCAAACGGAGAAAGCAATCCTGTGTGGTGACAGAATCGCAGGTGGTGACCTTGTGGCAGGCAGGGCAGAGCTGGAGATGCTGAGAGCAAAGCAGCAAGCCTAGGCAGGGACTGGGACAGGGGGAGATGTTCTGCACGGGCTGGAGAGGATGCTGTGAGCAGTCTGGAAACTCAGCTCCTCTGGCGTGCTCAGCTCTGTCCACTTCTCTGTCCATTTCTGTCTGAAATTGCTCTCAGAGCATCTCTTCCTGCTGCTCAGAGGCTGCCAGGGTTGGTAGGAACCTCTGGGGCTGGAGAGTGGGGGTGAGAGGAGCCCAAAACTCGTCTCCTTGCCCTGCGGCAGCTGAGGATGCCAGGACTGGTAATGGGGCCAGCGAGCCCTGGGTGGGCACAGTGTGGGGGCACAGCCCTGATGCTCCAGCCCCTCAGCACCACTGCAAAATGGGTCGTCCCATCAAAACAGATCTTGCCTTGTTCCCAGACTAAAAGAAGGGGTTTTGTGATAAAAAGCTGCAGCTGGTCTTCCTAATCTTCCACCAGTGTCTGCATTAACTGTCAAGACAGTGATTTCCTTGATGCTGAGCAATTTTTTTCTGTGCACGCATCCAGCTAATCAATTAAGTTTCTCAGCAGCTTCCTCCAGCATTCAGGCTTGGAGGGTGGAAGGAATTTGTTATTCTAGGCACTGTTGGAGAGGCATGAACTGTACTAAAAGCAAATTGGTTGCGCTTTCCAAGCACTGACACTCTTCACTCACAGCTTGTCTTGCTAATCCTCCTCCCTCTGCCTCCTCCCTGCTCTCCTGAGCAGCTCTGGGTGCAGCCCTGGTTCCCCCAGCTCACACAGAGCTGGCCTGAGGCACATCTGCTCAGCACAAGCTGAGGTGGGTCTGGGTTTTTGAGACACTCAGTGTCCCAGGCAGAGGCAGGGGTGTCTTCCTTGGGTAGGGTCTTCCTAGAGCAGGTCAGTTTGGCTGTCCAAGGGCTGAATGGTGGTGGTTTGTCTCTCACCTGCTTTCCCAGCTGCAGCTGGTACAAGGTGGCAAGGCTGGGTATCACACCACTGGCATGGGGAGGTTGGTTTGTGCCTCAGCTTTTCCCTCTGATAAAAAAAAAAATATTCTCTCTTGATGCTTTTATTCTTTTTCCCTTCTTGTTTTCCTCTTTCTTTGTTGCTCCTTGCCCTGCCTAGGTGTGGTCCTCTACATCTGGGAGGCAAATGCCATGGGATGGATTCACATCCGTCCCAGGAACCTCGGGCTTCGCCGAGCTGAGCACGGGGCTGAGAAAGGGAAGTGCAAGCATCCAGCAGAGTGGGTGGAGGCACCAAGAAATGCGGGGAATTTGGGGTGATCTTGGGAAGATTTATGGAGGGTTGAGAAGAATCTCCTGCCAGATCGGATACACCCTGGCTCTCTTCTGGTGGGAATGGGGATGTTTTTAATGAGTGTTTAGCAATGCAATGGCTCAACCATGGGAGCGGCAGGGTCGCTGGAGTCAGGAGGGCTGCAGAGGGTTGTTAGGAGCACAGCCAGTTGTGTAAAACTCCTCACTCCCCACTCTCTGGCCTGTCAGGACATACGCACGCATCCTCCCGGGCCAAGGAAAACTTGGCCCCAGCAGAGCAGAGCAGAGCGGGGTGGCTGCAGGGCAGGGATGGCCACAGCCTGAGTCCAGCCTGGCCTGGAGGTGAACAATTTTCCATGAAGTGCAGCCTGGCAGCCTCAGGAATGCCTGCTCGAAGGCTTCCCTGCAGATCTGTTGCCCAACGTGTCATCCTGCTTGGAAATCTCAGCACAGAGGATAAGGAGGAACTGGGTGAAGAAAATGAGCCATGCCTTCAGAGGGTTGTCTTTATCAGCAAGAGGATTTCAGCCAGCTTCAGTCCTGTTGTTGCTAATGACATTCCTTCTGTAGGTTAAATCCCATAGATGTTCTGCTTGGGAAGTGATTTGGTGAACCAGGAAAGAGAACCCAGGACCCCTGCTGCCAGTCTTCTTTCCAAGCTGTTACACAATACTATTCTGGGGTTAACAAACCAAAAACATCTGGGAATAATCAAAGCTATTTAGGCTCTGAGAAAGCATGGCTGGAGAAAGTTTGAAGGAAGCAACTTGAAAGCTCAGCACTGTTAAAAACAGTCTGGAAGCCCTGAAAATTAAAACTAGGGTAACATCTACAAAGAGTGAGGAAGTATCAAAAGAAGGATCTAATATCCTCTGAGGAGCAGAGAGGAGCTGGAATAAATTGTAATGCTTGAGCTTCTAAGCTACAGGGCATTAAAAAATTGCTTTGGAACAAACAGATCTGCCTTTCCTGTGGTTTCCACTGGCAAGAGAGCAGAGGGAAAGACCAGGGGCCTGGCTTAAAAGCAGCCTGGGGATTGGAAGTGTGATTTAAAGACAGATTAATTGCAATCCCCCAAAGCCTGGTCATGGTGGTGCAGAGCCCACAGCGAGCAGTACCCACCAGGGCTGGGCAGGGGGGACACCGGGCACAGAGCAGAGATTTGGGCCCGATGGCACCCCTGGCAGGGGGCACCAGCCAGAGTACAGCTGGGTGGAGGAGGAATGTAACATGCAGGCTTGGCTTTGCAAGTGGCAGGACGTGTGCTTGGGCTGACTGGTGGCATTGCCAGCACAGGCCCTGGTTCCTGGGGGTGTCCCTCACGGAGGGTGACACTGCCTCAGTGGTTCTCACTGCAGGGACCGTGCTCAGGTCTCTTCTGGCGTGGGAGCTCAGCAGATCCTGGGGTCATGCTGGTGGATAACCCAGGGCTGGCAGCTGGAAGTGCTGTCCGTGGGTGTGCAGCAGGGGCTGTGGGGCTCTGTGTGCTCGCTGAGCTGCCTGCAGCACCGACCCTGCTCCTTCTGCAGTCCCCGGGGTGGCTCGGGGAGCCAGCCCTCACTGATGGAAATCCCCTCTTTCAGCATCACAGGAATCGAAGTCTGTCTCTGGGAAATCTCACTGCTGCTCGTCTAGAGAAGCTTTAATCTTGGACGGGCTCTTTCTGTGCTTTCCATTCCCTCTCAAATCACTTTGCATCTCCTGCTGTTCCTGCCCCTGGCTGGGTATGGGGTACATCTCTCTCCAAGAGAGATGGAAAAGTAGCCTGGGTGTGTGTGGGGAGAAGGGGGTGAACACACTGCAGGAAGGACAATGGCACAACCAGCCACCACAGGAGCCATGGAAATTGCTAAAGATTTGGGGAATCCAGATTTGCTGCATCTTCTGTGGCAATCTGGCCTCCCCAGCATCCTTGTAAATGAGAAACCACATAAGCCTCACACTATTACTGCTACAGAGCATTAGAGTCCCTCATTTAGGATAAACATTCTCATCTCCAGCAGAGCATGAATAACATTAAATGAGATAGTTAAAATGTTTCAGGCCAATTATAGCCCTGGTGTAACTTCGGCAGAGTTACACCAGGGATTAATTTGATCCGGAGAGCTCTGCCTCCTGTTCCGAACTGGGATTCCAGCACGGGTAATTACATCCTGCCTCTCTGCACTTCCTCTGGAGTTTTAATTGGGTTGAATGGACTCAACTTCTGCTCTTTTCTTCAGAAAGCCATGAAATTTCCAAACTGCTACATGAGCCAAGGGAGCTGCCTCTCTGCCGCGCTAGTGCTGGCCAGGTCTGCCCTGGGGTGCCTGCACCCCGCTGTACCTTCTGCTGCTAAACCCACCACCCCAATCTTACACTGGGGGTCCAGCCCGCCCATCCCAGCCTGGATCCCAGACCAGGAGCCCTGTGCACTGAGACAGGCAGCTGGACTCTCTCCCCCTTCCACTTCTCAGCCCTCTTAGTAAATCAGAGTTAATGAGGGACATTTGACCCTCTCTTTCCCTGAACAGCCTCATGAAGCATTTTTGTTCCATGAGATAGTGAAGAAACTCGAAGCAATTTCCTCTCTATGCTTCTACTGTAGTTTCTTTGGTGGGATTTTTGGGGGTTTTTTTTTGGGAAAAGGAAAAGTTATAGGCCACACACAGCCTTTAGAATGCCTCAGGAGTGGGAGCAGAGGAGAGACAGCAGGGTCTGATGCGGAGGGGATGGAGCAGACAGGGCAGTTGAGATGAGGTGACCCCAGTGCTGGACTGCTTGGTTTGTGAGAAAGACCGTGTGTGCATAACCCTAACCCTAACCCTAACCCTAACCCTAACCCTAACCCAACTAACTAACCCTAACCCAACTAACCCTAACCATAACCCTAGACACGAGGGTCACATGCTGGCTGTGATTAGGAGTTTAATTGGGAAGGAACTGAATTCTGAGGCGTTATCTCACTGAGGTGGAGCACTACAGAGCCGTACATCCTCCACAGCCAACTGTACACGGGTGACGGCAGTGGGAAGGGTGCTGGGAACAGTCTCCCTCGCAGATTTCCAGGACTTTCTGCTGCTGTGTGGTCCACTTCCCTTCTCAGAGAGAAATGATGAAAACAGACAGTCTGATAAACCCCGGGGAGCTGGGCCCAGCAAGGCCCCACAGCCTCACCCCCTCCTCCAGACTCTGTGGGACTGCGGGTCCCACACCACCTCCACCCCCAGCTGGGGGTAGCCCACTCAACGTTTCATTTCCCTGTTTGGTTTTTCCCAAACTGCATTTTAGTGGGGACAGAGATGGAAAGAAGAAGAGCAGAGATGTCACAATCCTTCCTTCCTTCTCGAACGGCATCTCCTCAGCGGCATCACTGACCATGGTGGGGGGACCATGCCCATCAGCACCCCTCAGAAAACTGCTGGTGACACCATTCCCAACCTGTGAGGGCTGCCACCACCCCTTCTGTGTTTCTCATGGCGTGGAGGGTGGTTTTGGCCAGCAGAGAGGACACAATGAACGAATTAAGCGAATTCCCACTCCCACCCACCAAGGGCCTTCCGGGACCATCCCAAATCTCTGTGCAAACAGCAAACACCTCACTGTGGCCAGCAAGCCTCGCACAGCCACTGGCTACAGGCAGACTCACCCACTCTGAGCTCAGCTGGCTGAGTAAATAAAGAATATTTCTCACGAAATCCACCCTCTCGGAGGTCCCCAGGCGGACAGCTGGCCTTTCCATGGCTCAGGGAACCTTTATCCCCCAAATCTACAACGCTCCCCTGCAGCTGATTTAGCAAGTGCTGTTTGCACTCCCAGGTTGGCAGGGCGGTGACCCTGTTCCCAGCAGCACCGTGACATTTGCAGGCACCATTTCCATCTGGCCCCATGTTGTCCTTTCTGGGAGTTTTTGAGTGCTAGTCCAGATGGGGAGAAAGGTCGGAGTTACTGATGGAAAGGTCCAGACTGAAATCTGGATTCTCACTAAGCCCAGGATGACTGTGCCTGGGCTAACCCTGCAGATCAGGGCTCCAGTGGGCTCCCCTCAGTGAGGCTCTGCTCCTGTCTTTGGGGCTCTCACACCCCAGCATACACCCATCATTCTCAGGGCTCCTCTCCAGCCCATTTCTGACCTTGCAGATCCTCCTTGTTGCTCATTTCTGCCCACCCACACTGAACAGCACCTCTGCAGCTAAGCCCTGAACCTTTATTTTCCCTTAAATCAATACATAAAAGCCATTCTACAGCAGTACCAGCATGTCAGGGGAATCCAGGTGATTCATATTATCAGAGGAGTTGATTCTGCTTTTGAGGCTCAATCCTGGTAAGCTTTTGTCTTTTCAGATTCCAATCTCTTCAGTGCTGTCTTCAGCACAGCACTGTATTCATCCCCTGGCCCCCCTTCCTGGCATTATTGACTCTGTATCTTGCTTTTAATCTGCTATAAAATGAAGGCAGCTCCAGGTAAAACCAGTTTTATTCCTCCTGATCATAATACTTCTTTTGCCAAAAGGGAGAAAAAAAAAATGTTTAACATGAGTTGAGGTTGAAGAAGCTTAATTTAAAAACTTACAGGGAAAAAATCCATCAGGAAAACTCTGTGTACAGTTGTGAAATTCTCACTGTGGAGAACCAAGCTGCTGGGAACTCTTGTCCATATGTCTGGCCTTACCTCCAAGGCAGAGAAGTGACCCTACAGCCCCAGGATGGGGAGAGGGTGCTGAGGGAACATCCTGGGCAGGAGCCACATTCCAGGCTTCTTCCCCACCATCAGTCTCTCTTCTTCCCCCATTCCTGTGGCTGTCAGAGCTGGCTGGCTCTCAGGAGGGGCAAACAGCCTGGTTTGGGTGCAAACTGGGTGCATTTGGCACTGAAAATTCATGCCAGCCACGGTGAGGCCAGCTCAACTGTGCCCACAGAAAAGATTCGGCTTGTGACTACTTCACTCACCAAAAAACCAAAGACCTGTCTCCTTCTGTCTAATATCTATTTGCAAAAGCTTTGGGAAGTGCTTTTCCAGTTAGGTTGAAGCCGATGTTTGTGAGCCCACCGCCCCCAAGGACTGACCAGCACACCCTGATAGACTTTTCCCATCAGAGCATTTATTTTTACAACAGGACACCGAGTCCTCAAACAAATGAAGGCTTGCACAAGAAATCGTCTGCCTCAGTTTGGCAGCAAACAGGAATATTTCTCTTTATTCTAAACCCAAATTTTTGTGGCTAAACAGAGCCAAAAATATATCTCACCCCGCTACTTCTCCCAGCCACGAGACATCTCTGAATGCCGAAAGCAACTCTTCCCCTGCCACAAATGGACCAAATAAACCCAGCACGAGACTGGTGCTTAGGAGAAGCCGATGTGCCTCTAATGCTGTCATCTACAGCGAGCTGTGTCTGCAAACTGATCTTTTATTAATGGATTTATATCCATGGGAAAGCTGCAGAGCACGCGAGAACCCCATGGCCGGGAGCAGGACCCCCGAGCGCTCCGTGCCCGCAGCTGGGGCTGCTGGCCACGACCCAGGCAGGCAAATTTCCTTCCTGCCCCGGAGTTTAGCCCAGAGCCTGCTCCTCCCTGAGCTGCAGGAGGGCAGCTGGGTGCTGTGGGTTTGTTGCTGTCATGGGTTGTTTTGCCGAGGGTTTCGGCAGGTGTCGAGGCCGGGATGTGCTCGGTGCTGGCTGCAGGGCGCAGGGGAGCTGCAGGATGAGAAGGAGCCGTGGTTAATTGGTGAATTGTGGTTAATTGTTTGTTGAGAGCTGGGACAGATGAGGTTAGAAGCCTTGGGGGATCTGCCAAAGGGAAGGCAGGGCATGGTGAGTCCCTGAGCTGCCCTGGACATTCAGCAGTGCCCAGGGGGGGATTAGGAAAGACAGCTCTGGTCCCAATTTCCCCCATAGCCCAACCCAATGTCCCCTCACCCTTGATGTCAAAGATTCCCTCCCAGAGCCAAGGCAGTGGTGTGTGAGTGACCCAGCCTTTGCTTGAAACTGCATATGGACACTCCAGAGCCAGCCCTCACTCCCTGGGGTCCCTGAGCAGGACACAAAGCCACATCTGTCCCAAATCCCACACAGAATCACAGAATGGCTGAGGTTGGAAGGGACCTTAAAGACGTTCTTGTTCCAACCCCCTGCCATGGGCAGGGACACCTTCTACTGGACCAGGTTGCTCAAAGCCCCATCTGAACCATCCATCAACACTTCCAGGGGTGTGGCATCCACAACTTTGGGCAGCCTGCACCCCTTGCACCCCATCCCAGCTGGATCATCCCTGGCTCTGCTGCCTTTTCTGCCCCTATGAGATGCTCCTGGCATCCAGGTAGCAGGTAGGAGGCCACAGAGAAAGGGCTGGGTGTGCCCTCACCTGGGAACTGAAATGCTATTGAAAGTAATGGAAAAATGGGGTTTTCCCTTCCAATCCAGCCATTCCAGGTTTCAATTTCCTTTCTCCAGCGCAAGACACTTTTCTTGAGACTTCACAGCCTCACCAATAGGCAGGAAGGCCTATAAATCCTGGGTGAAACAGAAAAAAACCACCATTAAAATGCTTGAAGGTGAAGACCAGGCTTTTTGTCCCAAACTAGCACTTCCTTCCCACAATTCCCTCAAAGCTGCATCATCCCAGGTGACTGCTGCATCCCACCTGGCCTTTGCTCCGAAGTGCTGTTACGTGGTGTGAGGGTCAGAGCCAGCCTCTGTCCCGATCTCTTCCTCTCCCTCGGAGTGCCTGGGGACAGAGGAGATGGGTGAGCTGTGGGCAGTGGTGCTGATTGCTGCCCCTGTCTAAAGTGATGCCTCAGGTTTTAACTCTTATCTTTTCGAATCCTGTATTGCCCAATGTGTAACTCTGAAGTTTCTTGTACCCTGCTGACTTCAGCTCTCTGCTCATAACAAACCTCTCTGGGGCTGCTCTCCAAGGACACCCAGACTGTCCCAGGCCTGAAAATGTGTAAACCAACATCTTGGAAAGGGGGCAAATTGAGGGGAAATTCCATCATTAACTGAGGTTTTAATTGGCACATTTATGCTGATATGCAAATGAACCAAACCTATAAAGGTGTGGGGAACTTGTGACTCGGGGTCCATCTTGGGGTCCAGCTTGGAGCCCTTGGCTCCCCAGGGTGCACCTTTGAAGGCCTTTCAAATAAATACCCACCTTTATTCCCCTATTCCTGTCCAGTCTCTATTTCTAGGCAGCCTCTCACGGCGTCAGTTCTTTGGCACCCCAGATGGGACAACAAAGCTTCCAAAAATCCTCTGGGACTCAGAACATCCAGCCCAGCCCACCCCCCTGCTGGCACCCTGTTACTACAGTCCAGGAGGCAGAGGAGCCCCAAGAACCCAGAAACTCTCCAGATTCAGCACAGAGGCAGGTGAGTACTGAACAGAGGTGGTATTTTGTTGTATTTTGTTGTTAGCACCTCTGTGGGGTGTTAAGAGATCTCTTATAGTTTGTTTGGGGCTCAGGAGCGCCCAGGGAGGTTCATTTGGAATTTCCCCTTCGTTTGCTATGTGTGATGTTTGCTATGAAGTGATAACTTGCTCCAGTGAAGGGCATTTTTGCACTGAAGAGGAAGAGCAGAGCCCACAGCAACAGCAAACCCTCCTTTTCCCTGTGTCCCCCCGGCTCTGCAGAGCATCGTGCAGCAGCAGGGATGAATCCCCCCTTCCAGGGCACCGAGCAGCTCAGCTCCAGTCCCACAAGGAATTGCTGCAGCACAGTTTAGCCTGGAATATGCTGATTTTATCCAACAATTCTTTTCTTCTCCTTTCTTATTTCCCAGGAAATAAATAAATCATGCCATCTTCCATCACCCGCTCTCCAAGCAGCTGTCCCTGCATCGTGGCCCGTGCTTCCCCCGGGCTTTGGAACTGGGTCAGTGAGCGACATCCAGCACTGGTTGCTTCCCACTGAATTTCATAGAAAGCAGATTTGGCCCCTGGGTGCTTTGGAGCAACTTTGCCTTTCCAGCACGGATCTCAGCCAGCCTGGGGTGGGCTGGAGGAGCAGGCCATGCCCAAGCACAGCCCTCAGAGGGACCAGGGGATCTGCCAGCAGCGCTTCCCTGCATCCCTCTGCCACACTGGTGCTCCTGGCTTTGCATCTTCGCTGCCTGGTAGGGAATGGATGTCTTTGAACCTCCATCCCCTGCCAAAATTGGCTGAAATAAGCCAGCAGGCTCGAAAGCTATCTGGGGGAGCAGGTGTGGACACACACACAGAGCACGCAGCTCTTACTGCTGGGGAAACCCGGCAAAAGAGGGAGCAGCTTCACCCTGTGATGGGGCCCTCGCTCTTCTGATCGTTTATTCTCTGCCTGGTTAGACCTCAGAGTAAAAGGGAATTTGTGCTCAATGGGTTGGGGACCAGATCTTGGGACAGAGTTTGTCTCATCATAAGGAGCGTGGCTGAAACAAGTCCCAGGAGCTCCTTAAGCTGCCAAAGCAGCCCTGCAGAGTCCAGAAAGGTGGGTGAAACCTGTCCCTTCCTCCAGATACCGCTGGCTTTTCCACTTGTGCTCCTTTGCCATGCTAGAATTTGGGGTCACTTCCAGTAACTCGCTCCAAAATCAGAAGGAAAAGCCAGAGACGCTCTCTGAGTCACTGGCATGTTGTTACCAAGGACACTAAGGTTCCTGATTTTGAAGAAGAGATTAATTACATTCTGCAAATAGACATTTTATCTGCATTGAAGAGCGGCAAGAGCAAGTTCTTTTAGCGTGGCTCATTATGTATCAGCAGGTAGTATTGTGACAGATGTAGGAATGCAGTCGTATTGTCACTGGGGTTTAATCATCAGAAAGCTGTCTTCCCCGGGTCAGCTCCCTGGGAGGATTTGTAATATTTACATAGCACTTGGGGCTGGCTTCTTTATTGCCGGGAGTCTGTATTCACTCGTCAGTCTCTCATTATGCATGTGCCAGTATTAATTGCATTTAGAAATGAGATTCTAAAGCAGAAGTGAGAGCTATTTAGACCTCCATTCAGCTTGAAAGACAGCAGCCTTCTGTGTGACAGCTCTCGAGATGTTCTTGTGCTCAGCTCTCTCCCCAGCTGAAAAGCAGGTGTTGGAGAGAGTTGGTGTCAGAGCCACTGTATCAGCACTGCCTTTTGTGCATGCCCAGACATTTATATAACCGACAGGATAATGACTCCGCAGAAGTGGCACAGAATTGACCCTTCTGGTACTGGATTGAAAACAGCCAGGGAGAGAGTGGAGCTGCTCAGCTGCTGTGCAGATATGGGGGGAAAGCGATGCTAAGCCTTGTCTCCTGTGGAATGAAGAGGGGTGTTCCCTTGCTGGTGGGTTTGGGGGTTATTTATCAGCTTTTCTGTGCCTGCAGCACTTTGGGGCTGTGTTTGTGGCCTTGCTCATGTATTTAAAGTGTTCAGAAATTCGGCTGACCCTTGTCTGTGCCTGCCTGCTGCACGCTGATTGCTCCAGCCCGGAGAAGCAGAGCCGTGTGCCACCGCTGCCAGCCGTGCCTGGGCAGGGAAATGAGGAGGTCACGTCCTGCTTCCCAGAGGGAAATAAGCTGGAAGGTTAATCCAGATGATGCCAAGCTACCGGCTCTGTTTTCCCTGGCATGAAGTGCAGAGGTCCTTGCCTTGCAGCACAGTGTGTGGGGTGCTCTCCTGGGGGGAGACCCATGGCCCTGACTCCCAGTCCCAGGAAAACAACCCCTCTGGGGCCCAGGGGGTTCAGTCCAGCCTGTTGGGAGGGGACTGACAAAAACAGCAGCAAAGCAAATCCACGTTTCACTTCCCAAAACACCTCCTTTGCTTTGCCATAGTCCAGCACTGCCTCACCAAGCCCGAGGCCTCTCCAAGAGCTCTCCGTGAGGACATCTCACAGACCTGGCTGTTTCCAGCAGGCTCCTCTGTGTGCTCTGTGCCCCTTTTGGGTGCTCCTGTGCTCCCTCGGGTGCTCAGTGCCCTGCATCCCCCGTGCTGGACCAGCACCAAGAGCAAACCCTGCATTCCATGCCAGCAGCATCTCCACCTCCCCAAACCCAGGAGCAGGCGGTGAGCAGCTCCTGCCAGGAAGAGACTGGAGGGGAAGAACATGAGAAAGGCAAACAGAGCAGACACCCATAGCCAGCCCTGGCCCCCAGCCAGGATCTTCTCGTTAAATATCACACAAAACAAAGAATAAATCACTGCTTGCTGAGGAAATCCAAGCACTGGAGCCCAAGGAGTCCCTCTTGACCTTCCTGTCTCTTGACAGCAGGTTAGTCCAGGACATGTTCCAGTTTGCTTTTCAACTCAGCAAGGGGCGGGGATAGCAGACCCCAGAGTCAGGATGTTGGGAGGAATCCCTTCAAACCTCTCTGTCTGAGATGGTGGCAGCCAGCTCCAGTGGCCAACACTAATCCCATGGCTGAGCCCCCCAGCTCTGCGAGGGTGGGCCAAGGACAACCTGTGCCATTCCTGGCAGCCCCAAGGTATATAAATAGAAGACAGGGACGTGAAGGAGGTCAAGTGAGCAGGGGATTTCACATAATCTGATCTTGCCTGTGCTGTTCATTTGTGTCCTTTGCCCAGGATGCACGCCCTGCTTCGCACACGGGGACGTCAGAGGCAGAGGCTTGATCCTGCACCAAGCCAGGTTTATCCCGTGGAACATGTGAGCTCCTGACATTTTCTTCATATGTGCTGTTTCTCAGGGATGTCTTTAATCCAGTGGCCATCCAGAGAAGTGCACATACGGAAAATCCTGGTCTTCGTTGCTGTATAGGGTCCTGGTGCCTGACCAGCCTAAGCCAAATCCTCTAGCTGGCCAAAATCCAATTGGATCAACACAGAACTGGGGCTCTGGTGCCTCAGGTCTGGTCCTCTTGAGGATGCTGCCTGCCCTTCACCAGCTCCACTGTGCCTTGGTCTCCTGTGCCACTTCTCCCCAGCACCACATTTTTCTCTTGCTTCTGCAGCTTTTCTTTTCCAGGACGCGAAAGTCTGGAAACAGAATCTCTCCTGGTGTAAAGCTGTCAGTGGAACGGCTCTGATTTATGCCAGCACAGAGCAAGGCAAGTAGATGAATGTCCAAAATAGATCGAGTAGAAAAGCTGTTAATAGCCACTGGTCTTTAATGGTGAGAGCAATTAATCACAAAAAAAGAACTAATCTAGGAGTGTACGGCTTCTCTGTGGGCTGGTGTCTGCATCCAGACCAGGTGTCTGTCTGAAGGCTGCAGCAGGGCTTGGAGGAAGTTTTTTTGGCCATCCAGCTCTGAGTCTCCCTCACGCTCCCAGGTCCATGCCGTGATGGGAGCCCTGGTGCTCATTCCAGCTTTTTGCTGCTGGTGCTGGCACCAGCCACATTCTGCCCCTATGCGGTGTTGCTGTCTCACCGGCCACACGATGGTGATGATGATGATGATGAGGATGATGATGATGATGATGATGGTGGTGGTCATGAAGCCAGTACCAGGCTATGGGCCCCCAGTTTAAATGTGGTGGAAGGAGAGCTGATCCTGCCTTGAGCAGAAGTAGCCAGGGCAGCACCACGTCCCTCCCAACCCCAGCCTTTCCAGCTCCAGGCTCCTTCCTATCTCCTGGTGCACAGGTTTGTGCTTCACTCACTGCCTTCCCTGCTGATCCCACACACTGCTCCCCTGGGCAGGGCTTGTGCTGCAGCTGGATCTGCCTCTCCAGGGCCGGGGCACGGGGCTGTCTGCACACTGCCAGCTCGGGTGCCATCATTCCCGGTGACTTGTCCCCCAGCCATGTACCTGCCCATTCCTCCTGCAGCTTCCCAAGGGATGCACCTGCAGTCTGCCAGCCTCGCCAATCACCCCGTACCCTCTGCCCAGAGACAGCCCCACCTCTGCAGCTCGTTTGCTCAGACACTTAATGAGTGTTTAATTCAGCCAATGCTGCAGGTAGTACAGGGACAGCCAGGGCCACAGAGGCCGGGAGATGCCTTCCCTGCTTTGAGCCTTGTTTCTCCCTTCCCTGACTTAATCAGCTCATTAAGTGCCAATTTGACCTCCCCACTTTCAGACGTCTCCAGTCTCCCCTGGTAAATAGATTTGTGCGTCTCCAGCGGAAGCCTCCCGAGCCGAGGCTGGTGTTGGAGCAGGCGCTGCTCAGCGAGCGAGGGCGATGCTCGGGCTGGCCGTGAGCGCGGCCCCGCTGCCACCGAGCTGAAGCCAAGCGAGGGCTGAACGGGAACGAGACTCCCTCCCAAAAGACACGGGGAGCTGCAGGTAGAGGAAGCCGCAGCCGCCGGCACCGTGCCCATGGCGCAGCGGGGACGCACCGAGCAGGAGGTGACCCTGCCCTCCTGTCGCAGCTTTGTCATTGCCTTGGTGTGGGACTGCAGCAAGTCCCTTCCCATCTGCTCCCTGCCTTCGCCTCGGAGCCAGGATGAGTGTGAGCGTGTGTGTGAACACGGAGCACAGCGCAACAGGGTGCGGGGTGGTGGCTGCTGGCTCTTCTCGGAGATAACATTTAGCTGATGCTCTCGAGCATTGCACATACCCAGACACTCGTCCAACCTCCCGGAACCCCAGGGATGCAGCGGGACCTCCCCAGGGCTGTTTTACCCGAGCTGGGCGTCAGTGGCAGCCGGGTGATGTCCCCACAGCTGAGATCACTGCTCAGTCCCCTCCCAAGCCGAGGCATGAAGACAGTCAGGCAGCCAAGGCTGCAGGTGCTGCACTGCTCCGTTTGGGAAACACCTTGATCAGTGCGTGTAACAGCACCCCAGTGCTTCATCCCAGGCCCTTTGCACCAGACAAACAGGAGGACCAGCCCTGCATTTCCTCCTTACTGGCGCTGGTGCATGGGAGAGGAGGTGCCAGCACATCACAGAAGGCTCCTCTCTGCCCAGCTCCAGCAAAGCTCTCCTGGTGTCCCCCAGAGAACCAAAACCAGAAGGAACCCAATTATCTCCATGAATACCACATAGGTTGAGGAGTGAGATCCTCCACCCCAGGGCCACCCTCCCATCCCTAACCCCAGGGCCCTGAGGGGTGGGGAGGGGGACGGGAGAGGACGTACGGTTCGACTTTGTTGCAGAAGCGGCGCCGCAGCAGGAGGACCAGTGGACCCAGGATCAGGATGGTGGTGCACATGGCGCTTCCTCCATCACCGCCGGCGCCCACAGCCCGTCACATCTCCCGGAGGCACTGCTCAGCCCAGGGCTGTCACCCGTGCCCAGCTGGCCTGTCACCCCGGCTCATGGGCGCCTCTCCCCAGCAGCCACCTGGAAGCTCTCAGGGAAGGTTTTAGGAGGAATTAAGGCAGGATCGGATGTAATTAAGAGGCAGCAAATGAGGACGCTCTCCTCTGACCTCCATATGGGAGGGACCCCGGAGCTGGTCTGTGACCCCTTGAGCACTGAATTGGTTTTGGTGTGTGGTGCTCCTGCCCTGGCTGGTCCCAGCCCTGCACTTTGGTGGGTGCTGGGGGAAACGTGTCATGGACCAGGTCAGTTCCCACCTCACTCACCCCAAGGCACCCCCAGTCTGTCTTCCTGCCCCCACCAGCCCCACACCTCCAGGGCTGGGTACTCCCCTCTGCTCCCCCCTTTCCCGTGTGCCTCCCTGCCCTCTTTGCCCACCTTCCCCCTGCTCCTCTCTTTCCCTCCAGCTCCTCCATCCCTCCTCCTGCCAGACCTGCCTCAACCCGCTCCCCCCCTTCCTGGCTCCAGTAATCTGACAGGCTCAGACCTGCCTGTAATTCCCTGTGGACTCGTCTCAGCCAGCTGATCCCAAGACCTTGTCTGCATCCTTCCCTCACCCGGGCTGGGTTTGCCTCCTCGTCCCCGCTCTCCCATGGCTCAGCAGCACACACACCTTTCTTCACAGAGCTGCTCTGGCCCTATGCTCTCCCCCAGATCTCCTTGCCCATCCCGTTCTCCTGCCAGGGAAGCCTTTCCCTGCACTCTAAGCTCCACAGGCAGTGAATTGTCCTCACACATCTTGTCCCAGCTCAGCCCTTTGCAAAGCAGAACATGTTCTGGAGTGGCTTTGTGGGTTTAGGTTAAAGAGAACAACTGGGAAAGCAATTCTGCAAGCTGTGTGTGCCATGCAGATCTGTGGACACACACAGGGGCTCAGTGGTGGTGCTGGTGCTGACCTGGAGAAGAGCCCCGGAGCAGGCAGGGAGCTGCAGACACTGGCTGTGGGGCTTTGCCCCCAGGTGGGGTTTTGCCATGAGGTTCCTCCAGTGAATGCTCTCTGCCTGTCCCACATGGACACCCTGGCAGTGGGCTCTGATCCCTGGAGGCTAACGCTGCTGCTCATCAAAGTTGGGATGTGTCTCCTTCTGGGGCTGTGCACACAACCCTGAGGGTTTCCCCATGCCCCAGCTCCATTTTGGCCCCGGGGCAGGAGCCAGGGGCTGACATGGGATGGGCATTGGCCTCAGCAGGGCAGCTGAGAAAAGCCCCAGTCTGGGCATTCCCATAACTCAGACAGAAAGCAGCTTCCTCTTGCAAAGGGGTTTTGAAACCAGAACCAAATCCAAGCAATCTAGATGGGTCCGTGTTCAGTGAATGGTTGGGACTGAAAGAAAGCAAAACTGAGCTTTCCAGGAAGCCTGGCTTTCCATCCCCATCCAGCCACAGCCGGAGATGCCCCCTAAGTCCAGCCATGGCAGGGGCCTGGGACAGTTGTGGTTTATCCTCTCCTGGTGGACGTCCTCTCAAAGTACTCCAAGCCCTGAAAACAACAGTCTCAAGCAGCACTTGAAATGTCAGTAAAACCAAATTCCTCTACGGCCATCCAGTAAACAGTCCCTGTTCCCGATCTTGGGGGTCGGCCGGGAGCAAAGGGCGTGGATCTGGCCTCATTACTGGCACCAGCAGGATGGGAAACCTTTGTGAGAGTGGTGGAAGAAACATCCCGAGTGTGTCCTGCGGCCAGACGGAGACGAGAGTGAATAATTCCTTCCTGAGTGTGTCAGGCCGGCCGGAGGGTGCGGAGCTGCCTTGTGCAAGGCACTGGGGAGCGCGGGGGGTGGCCGAGCCCCGTGTCCCGGCCAGGAGCGCTGGAGCAGGCGGAGCCCCCAGGAGCACGGTCCGGTATGCTGGGAAGTCACTGGAGCCAAATAAACAGCGGCTGCTGGCTGAGCCGGAGCCCAAGAGGCTGGAAGGACCTTCCCTTCCCTGGCAGTCGGCAGCCTGGCTTTCGTAATCCCCGGGAGGGAAACTCTTGTGAACTCCTCTCCCCTCGCCGGGACCCAGCCGGGCTGACACCAGCAAAGTCCCCAGGTGCTGCCTGAGGCCCTGAGCTCTCTCCTTTGGGGATTTGTTTGTACCCATACAGCTCTCCCTAACCAAGCAGGGCACCACCACTCGGACTGCCCGAACACCCCTCTGTGGGCACGAGCCCCGGGTGCCCCCCAAGTGTGAAAGGGAGCCCATTCTGGGGTGCAGTGGCCCCTGCACTCACTTGGGTGACCTCTGCAGTGCAAAACACATCTTCTGGAATCGATCGACTTTGGCACTGAGGTCACTGGGTGACCTTGGCAGCCAAAACTTGCCCCATGCGGGAACGTATCACCTCCAAACACTCTTGATTGATGCTGAGAGGTGCTCGGTTCAAAGGCAAGGTAATGTGAGCAGATTAGTTAATGCTTCTTGCCCTGGCCCTTGGGAGCAGGGCTGGAATGACAGGGCAGACTTAATGGGTTTTGAAGGCTTTTCTTTTTAAGATATGAATCAACGAAGCTGTACAAGGAGCATGGATAATGTGATCGGAATAAGAATCAGGGTTCGTCTTTGAACCGGAGCGAAGTCCCTGACGGTGTTTACTTCATGTCCTGGCACCAAATGGGAGATGACATGAATATATCAGCTTGCTGGCTTTCCTGAGCAACCCCTGCCATGCTCAGACCAGCTTCAGGAAGGAAAAGAGCAGCAAAGAGAATCAGTTTGGAAGTGTGGACTTGTTTCCCAATAACCCTGTCACCTTTGCTTACCACTGAAGGGTCTGGCTGTGACAGGGGCTGTGCTCCAGGGGCAAGAGCTGGGCACTGGGGGTAAAGGGGAAGGTGGTGACACTGGAAGCTGCTCAGGATCTGGGGAAGTTTACCAGCTGGCTAATGCCTTGTCCATGAAGCCCTGTGGTGCTGGATCTGTCATCTGCTTCCTGAGCGTCTCTTGCTTCATCTCTCCCAGTTGCATCACAAGGTTTCAGTTTCCTCAAATCCCAGTGTGGGACTGGGAGTTTTTGCAACGTTCCCAGTCCAGGAACAGGTTGGTCTAGGTTGGAAGTGGTCTCCAGGGTTGTCCTGGCAGCGTCTCACCCTGCCCTGCCCTGCCCTGCCCTGCCCTGTCCTGTCCTGTCCTGACTGAGAGCCCTGGGCAGCGCCAGCCCCACTCCCAGGGCTCCTTTCTTCATATTCCCCCAGATTTCCTAATCCTTGGGGGTTTTTAGATTGTGTGGGTTGGTAGGGATTTTTTGGGGAGGAAGCCAGAAAAGCTGACATGAGGTTTAAGGTCATGGGGAGATTGTGCTGTCCCCATCACTCCCACTGCCTCCACTCTGCCTGCTGCTGCCAAGGGTCTTCATCCCATACTCCCTTCCCAGGCGTGATCTCAGTGCTGCTGCCGTCCCAGTCCCCAGCATCCCACACCTTCCTGCTCCCACACGTGGGGGTGGTGAGCTGAGGCTGGACTGGCCACAGGGTTTGGGGTCCACTCTGGGAGCTGGGGGTTCAGGGCAGGGTCCCACTGGAAGGTTTGCTCTGGTGGCACCTCAGTCTCTGCACAAAGCCACATTTGCAGGACTTGGACCCCAGAGCAGAGGAACCCTGTTCTATGTCAGAAGGAGCATCTGGGCTGGTTTGGTTTGAGCACATTCCCACAGCTCCAGCAGCACCGCCTGCAGTCTCGATTCCATCAGCAGAGGAATGTTTGCTCCCAGCTTTGCCCCTCACCACAGCCCTCGTATCACAGAGCTGCCCAGGGCTGGGAGGGGACAGCAGCTCCCCTCATTGCCACTTCCCTGGAACATCTCTTCCCAGCCAAGATGAAGACATGGAACTGGGGAAATCCCAGTTTCTCGGTACTTCAGGTCCTTCCGAGTAAATTGGTGACCAAACCTTCCGGCAAAGTGAGCAATGACTGTGGTTAAACTGGGATCACCCCCGCCTTGGGATGGAGATTCAGGCAGCAATCCAACCCCAGCTGGATCTGGGGGGGTCCTGCTGGCTGCAGCCCCTTTTGTCCTCCAGCCTGATCCTGCAGAGATGGTTCAGACCACAGGCACAGAGCTGGAGCATCAGGATTGCACACGGATCTCCTGGGATCACAGAAGCTGGGGGAAGGAAACCTGCAATAAGCACAGAGCATTTATACAGGCTTTAGGCTAAATCCTTCCCTCCCTGGGCAGCAGCACTGCAAAGCCATTTCCTAAAGTCTTGTTATTCCTTTTCAGGCCAGGACTTTGCAGTTGGCAGCAGGGCTGGATTAGGGAAGGGGAGAGAGAGGCCTGGCACGCTGAGGGCACTGCAGGGTGAGCTGGGCTGGCAACCAGAGGCTTTGCTTCAGCAAAGGTCAGGGTGACAAGTCCAATGTCAGGTCAGATGCTGCAGCAGCCCAGAGTGACTCTGGGAGGAGAATGAAGGAGGAAAATCCAACCTGGCATGCACCACGCCAGTGCCTTCAGCCTTATTCCACTCAGAATCCCAGGACTGCTCCTGTTCTGGCCAGGTTGGTGTCTTGAGAGGCTGGAGGAGGGATCCTCACTGTACCCCTGGAATCCCACCAGCACCAAGGCCTTGGAGCAGCTCCTGCAGTTCCTTCCCAAGGCACTCCCTGATGGATCTCATGTGGTGCCTTCCTGGGACCACCCCAAGTAATGGTGTCTGTCAGGAGGCCCCAGGGAGCTGACATTGCAGGGGACACAAGAAGTGACCTTTTGTTCTCCAGGAACCAAATAACAAGGCTGTCCCCACGCACCAGGACTCAGCCCCGAAGGTCTGGATTTGGGGTGTCTGCCTTCACCCCAGGGATGGTGGAGAAGTCAAAGGTGAGGATCTGCCATCATCCACATCCCACACGCCGTGGAGCTGAAGTCTTGGGGTTTTTTGCCTTCACCTCCCACTCAAGGATTAGGAGCCAAGTACATTTCTCATTGCGCCCAGCACATGAGAGGAGGAGAGGCAACATGGGAGGGCATGGGGGGAGTGGGAGAAGCCGTCAGCAGGTGGGCACAGACCCCTCAGGAACAGGGCATGCCACAAGCAGAGGCTTGGAGGGCCTGGAAACCCATCCTCACCTTCTGCAGCTGGCATGGAGGATGGCCTGAACAAGCACTTGATCTCTTCCTGCTGTGCAGAAGCTCTGGGAGAAGCAGGCTCAGGCTCAGCAGGGACAGGGCACCGCAGTGTCACCCCATCACGGGGACACGTCCACAGGAAGGAGGCGGAAAGCAGGAGGGCTGTGATGCTCAGCTGGTGAGGGGAGAGGGATCAGGGTGTTGAAACAGGATCTGAGAGAGATGGATTGATTTCTCCAATACGGATTATGCAGGCTGACCCCATCTCAGTCTCTGCACTGGCCACGGCCACCAAGTTCTCTGTCCCCCTCCCTGAGCCCCGTGGCCCTGGAGTGCCCTGCCTGAGCAGCAGGCACTGTGCCAAGCTCCCCTCCGGGCCAGCAGGCAGCAATGGTGTCACAGCAGCATCCTTCTCCTTCTGGAACCAGTCGCCTCCTAACCCCAAGCCCCTGAGAGCAACAGTCATGGGAAACCATGGAAACGGGTGGCAGGCACGTGACAGCGAGTGCCTGCACTCCTGCCCGTGATTTATGTCCCACGTCGGGGACGAGACGCGGAAATGCAGGGCTGTTGGGATCATTCGGGGTTTTGAGGCACTGGAGAATCACCACAGGTTTCCTCCCCAGCTCCTGTTGGTGGAGCAGGATGGCACCTGGGAACGGGGCTGGTTCTGCCAGGGCCAGACCTGAGGAGCCCAGAGAGGGAGGCAGAAACCTGGAAAAGGCTGGGGGATTTCTCACTTCCTTTTCTGATGTTTTTTAATATTTAAATATGTTGAAGTGGAGACTTTTGAGCCCAGACCCTTCGACTCCTGGTGCCAGGGAGTGAGGAAAGGCACCCGCTGTACCCAGGAACCAGGTGCCAGGCTGTGAGCCCGGGGTGGGCTGGGACACCACGCACAAAAGCTTCAAAGATTCCTTTTCTTCAAACACACAGCAAGTGATAACCAACGCTCCACCCAGATTATCCCCCCAGTGCTCATATTGGTCAGAATTTGATTTTTCCCCTTTTTGAAAGCACTTGCACTGCATTGCAGTTTTGCTCTGGGTTTAAGCTGGGTCTCTCTGGGTCTAAACTAAATCTAAAGCACCTCTTCCCCTGCACCTCAAGGGAAGGGGATGAGCTTGGCTCTGCCATCCCGGGTCCAGAGGGGTTTCTCTGCTGCCTGGCGACCGCCTGGGGACATTGTAGTTAATGTTTGAGCTGGCTGCTCATCCCAGTGGCTAATGGGCACAAGGCAAATCCAAACTTGGTGAAAATCTGATTATTCGGCTGGTGGTGTTCCTGAAGAATTCCTGACCTCTGGCCGGGTCAGGGAGGCCACACTGCTCTGCTGTCACACTGGGGGTGGGTTCAGCAGCTCGCAGCTGAGCTTCGCACCCGAGCCGAGGGGCTCACGGGTGCCTGGGGCTCCCGCTCTGTCCCAGCACATATTCCCTGGGATCCCGCAGCGGGGGATCTGTGGGCAGCATGTTCTCCACCAGCTCTCATTCGCTCCGCAAGAGCAAATTTGCTGACACCACCAGTCTGGCGGCTGCTAATGGGGAGGTGGCCGAGGCTGGTTTGGAGGAGAAACACGGCAAAAAAACCTCCACAGCTCTGCAATAACAAAGCTCCAGCCCCTCCAGGGGCGCAGGCACCCCCCAGGCTGTCAGAGCGGCACCCGCAGCCCGTCTGTCCGTCTGTCCGTCTGTCCGCCCTGCCGGGGTGCGGGAGGCGGCGGGGCACAGCCGCTGCTTCGCTGGTCTCCGATCCCCCTCTGGGGGACTCGCGGTTATTACAAGGCTCCCTAGGATTTTCCTGCTCTCTGTGCAAATGGACTGCGCCGTGGGTTTAACATGCCGGCTTGTCAGGGAGCTGGGAATGGCATTTGGGTAAAAACCAGCCCCAAAAGCACACCCACGAAGGCGGCGGGAAGCCTGGAGTGGAGGTGTTCCCTGCCAAGGCGCTGCCAGGAGCGATGCAATCGCGGAGTGACAATAATGCCTTCATTTCACGAGTGCCTCAACTCCGCATCCCTCTCAGCCGGGTCCTGCCACAAGAAGGGAGAGCAAATTCTCGGCATTAAAAAGTCCCTGTGGGACAGACCACGATTTCTTTTGGGGGGCAGAGGGGTTCTCGCAGTGGGGGTGCCTCGTGCTCCCCTCTCGACCCGACTCTCTTTGCAGCCCAAGAGCTGGAGGTGAACGAGGGTCTGTCCTTCCAAACAGCACGGTTTGCAAAATCAGGGAGCGCAGAGAGAAGAGCCGGGGCAGAACTCGGCGCAGCCAACTTTAACTCAGTACTCTGGATTCTGAATTTCCCCTGAGCTGTTTACAAAGGGCTGGAAAAAAAACTTCCAGCACTACCTCCCCCCCGCCAGCACCGTCCTGATGTTGCCCAGAACATCTCTCTCATCCCT
>VZRO01002123.1:151493-177716 GCA_013397915.1 Daphoenositta chrysoptera | reverse complement strand
AGGGAGGAGTGGGAGAGAGGAGGAGAGAGGGAGAAAGTGAGCTCACGTTCACACATTGGTGAAGAGGCTGGTCTTGCAATGCCTTTGAATATTTTACTTTTAGGCAGTTCCTCATCAGTCAGCCACACACATCCGAGGCGAGCTGAAGCTAACTACAGCCATGGACAGCACTAGGAGATCTCAAATCTAATCTCACGCATCATTCCTCCGGGATATTTTTTAAATTCCATATCTAAACACGCCGACAGGCAGCTAGACTCACACACGCACACACACACACACACACATCCACATCCACACGTCGCAGAGCCGCCGAGAAAACACCTTGTCTCTTCTCGCAGGATATACCCGCTCACACACATCTCTCTTTATCTCCTCCTGGCTTCCCGGAGGATCCTGCCGGCTGTTTTTCATGGAGAAAGTCCAGGGAGAAATGGAGATTGAGAGATGGGAAAGAAGTGAAGAGATTTCAGACGCAGAAAAAAAGGTTATTCAAGAGATATGGAGCAGAGTATATGCAAACTGCGAGGACGTTGGGGTCTCCATACTCATCAGGTATTTAAAAAACAAACCAAAAAAAAGGAAGCAGCAAATCCAACTGAATCCCTTTATAGCTGAGAAAGAGGCAGAACAATATATAGAACTGAGTGGAGATGAATGACAGCGAGTGGGGAGCTGGCTGGGTGTATTTGCTGCCTGGGAGCAGGGAGGGATTCACAGCGCTCCTCGGATTCCCACACCTTTGAGCCGGGTGGCAGCGGCGGGGGGAGCGGGGGGAGCCTTGCCGGGGACTTTGGGGGACGCTGCTTCCATGCAAAGGTCACCTTAACCTGCGGCCGGGGCGGGGGGGGCGGCGGAGGCGGGGGGAGCTCAGCCCCGGCTTGGGCTGGGTTGGGGGTCTGGGGTTTTTGCCCCCCCCAGGGAGCGGCGTGCGGATGGCACGGGTACGTAGCAGGCTGGCGGGTGANGCAGCGGGGGGACAGGGAGCCAGCAGCCCCGGGAAGGGGGTGCAGAGCATCTCCCGATGGCAGTGGGGCACAGAAAACAGCTCCAAGCTCTGCACCTGCAGCCGGAGCAGGGGAGATGCTCTGGAGGTGGGGAGCAGAGGCAGGTGGGGGCTCTGGTGTTGTCTGGGAGTACAACCATGTCCAGGCACACCGGGAAAGCGCCAAGTGGAAATCCCAGAGGGTCCCACTGGGAGTTTGGGGTGTCGGTGGGGTATGGCACCAACAGGCCGTTTGTTTCCCTTATTTGAGAGGGGATGGGAGGATGGGCAGGGCAAGGAGAGGGGCAGGTGAGATGCCCGCAATGATCTACTGGCAAACAGCAAAGATGCTGTCCAGAGAGGCACACCACTCCTCCCTGGGGTCAGTAATGCTGGGATGGCCCTGGGCAGACTCCCACCTGGACCGAACAGCAGGTCCCAGGCAGGAGACCGGAGACTGGGCTGTGTCCTTCCCGTGTTCTCCTGCAGCACGGGACTGTGGCTGCTCAGGGAGCCCCTTGGATGGATATGCTGTTTACTAATAATCATCGGAAAGTTTTCCAATAGACTGAGCTAAAGCCCTGAGCCCACGGGGTCTGCAGGGAGCAGAGCCTCCCTGGACATGCCCGTGAGCAGACCCAGTTCCCCTCCAGGCTCGCTGCCAGCACTGCAATGGGATTTTCTTACCAAGACCCCTTAGCAGATTCCAAAATGACATTTGAGCCCCCTCTCCACCTCCTTCACCAACGTTTCCTTCTCTCAGAGCCAGCTGATGGCTGAGCCCGTTCTCCCATGGCCCCCACTCCGTGCAGCCAGCCAGGGCAGTCAGGAGCTGTGACAGCTCCATGGCTGGGGACACCAAACCTGCCTGGGCTGGGTTTGGCAGGGATCTGGGGGGTACAAAATTCCCCTTAGCCCCATCCCATGAGGTTCAGCTCGGGGTTTGGCCACCAGCCATGCATGGCCAGCCCCTTGCCCAGCAGCCGGGTCAGGCCACATTGCCCCATCTGCCAGCCCTGCCAGGTGCCCACTGCCCACAGACACAGGGAGGGTGGCTGTGTGCCCAGGGCTGGCACCGAGGGACTCGTGGCAATGCCGTGGGGGATTCACCCAGGGCAGCTCATTGCTTTTGGAGTCCCCATGGGGCTCGGAGCAGGGTTGGGCATGAGGGGCATCGAGGTGTGGCAGTAGGGACCGTGTGGCCGAGCTCTGGTTCCAACTCAAACTTTCCCAGTAGAAGTTTTTGGTCCAGTTTGTTGGGTTTTTTAAAAATCCAGATAGAGTTGTGGCACTGTGGTGAAGGTTTTCTCCTGCTGTGACAACAGGGCAGGACAGAGCTGCCTGCAAGGGTGAACCTTGGCTCCTTGGGAGCCTTTACATCCTTAGTCATGGCACATCCCAGCTAAACCCACACCTGCCCCCTCAGCCAGAGCTTCCCTGAGATGCTCAAAGTGAGGTCTGGCCTTTCAGTGCATGTCCCTGGGGATGGTGATGCAATTTGGGAGAGGCACCATCCCCTCCAGCAGCACCGCTTGGAGCAGCACACCCGCCCGCACCCGCGTGGCACAGCTGTCCCCTGCTCACAAACCCTGTCCCCAAAGAGGGCTTGGTGCTGCTGCCCTGAGCCCGCTGCGAGCTTTGAGCCGCACCTGAGCTCCCTGGGGAAGCACGTGTGGCAGGGAGGAAAGCAGGGCAGCCCTGGCCGGGGCTGGAGCACCGGCGCTGCCGCTCTCCCAGCGGTGCCCGCAGCTGGCAGCAGCCGCCGGGAGAAGTGGGTCATGCGTGGAGGCCGCCGGGAGCCCGGGCTGGTGGCAGCCACTTCCCAAGACGTGATTCAGCAGCTCCAGAGGTCGGGGCTGGGAAGGGGGCAGTGGGCGGCCGCTGGTGGGGTCGGTGCGGGGTGACCCGCCCAGCACATTTTGGGTGGGCACACACAGAACGTGCCGGGGGCTGGCAGCTGCCCCTGTCAGCCTCTGCTTCACCAGTGCTGGGCTGCCCATCCTGGTCACCTTGCCGGGGAAACTGAGGCAGAAAGGGGTTTGCACAGGTGTGGCCAGGGAGAAGGAAGGGGGATGCGTGGCTGTGGTTCCCCTTTTGGTGCAGCCCCCACGGGCAGAGTGCTGAGAGCAGGTAAATCTGTCAGCACTTGTGCTGTCGGGGTTGTGACCAGGGACTGGTGGCAGAGGGTCTCTCCCTGCTTACCTGCTCCATCCCCCCTCCATCCCTTCTGAGCTGCTGAGGACAGGGAATTACTTTTTCCCATGTGGGAAGGGATGGGGGGGTCACAGCACTTCTAAAATGAGTCTGGGGCCTGATCCTGAGCCCCAAGGGTGGAGGCAGGGAGGCAGCACTGCCCCCCAAAAGGCAGTGACGGGGGTCTACAGTGCTGCCATCCTGCAGGAGCCCAGCCCAGCTCCCCCTGCCCCTAAGCAGCATCCCACCCCTCCACCCCCAGCCTGTCCATGCTTTGCAGATGGGGACACTGAGGCACAGAGCTGGGCATCCTGTTCCCATCCCTCGCGGCTGCTGCTGGTGCTTGAACCCACAGCAAACCCCTGGGGTCCTGCCCCAGCACGATGGGTCCCTGATCCCACAGGGCTCTGGGACCCCGGGGGACACAAACACGGATAATGGGGACTGCGGCTGAGCAGCCACCGGATCCTGGGAATCTGCGCTCTGTGGTTAAAACTATGTCGCTAATTGACAATTTCCTCGGTGGGGAGCCTCGCCCCGGAGGAAGCAGAGTCTCCTCGCCACGCTCATCTTCCTCCTCGGGAGCTCAGGGGCCTCTGCAGGCTCCATCTCACGGCTGCCTTAACCCTTGCTGGAGCAGGAGCAGGAGCTGGGGCTGGGGGTGAAGCCTGGAGCTGCTCCTCTGGGGCTGAGTGGTTCCCAAGGGGGCCGGCTGGGAGCCCTGGGCTGAAGCTCTTCCGTAGCCTCCCCATGCCCCCAGGCTCGTTGCTGCGCCTCAGTTTCCCCATCTGTTATTTAGGAACGAGTCCTTTTGGAAGCCTCCCTCAGCACAGAGCCCACAGCGGGGAGCCCAGGTGTGCCAGGGGAGCAGGGCAGCCTTCAGAACCCGCACCAGCCCTCGCTGTGCAGTGCAGGAGCCCCTCCAGCACGTGGCCATCCCTCCCCAGGGTCCCCCTTTTTCCTTCCAATACTTTATTGGCAGCACTCTGAGACAGGGCAATCACCCGGGGGTGGCCCAGCCCCCCACAGCACACAGGGGCTGAGAGCACCCAGGGGTGAACATCAGAGGGGGCTTGGGACCCTCACTCCTTTTGCAGAGCCCGAGTAAGCCCAGAGTCCAGGGCTGAAACCACAGCCACGCTCGCTCCCACACCCACACACACGTACCACAGCCACAGATGTGGGACCACAAAACTTTATGGATCCCATCAGGGGATAAAACCCAGGGATAGTTTCTGTTAGATCCCAGGAGAATCTGCACCAAATGTTAATGCCAGGCCAAGTGCAGGCAACGCAACCTGGCTCAGCCACCACAGGCTGTGCCACCTCCACAGGGCTTCTCCGTCGCTGTTCCCTCCGTCTGCACTTCAGAGCCATCAGCTTTCCAAATCTCCGCCTTCTCCATCACTCCTGATGTGCTCTTTTCCCCTCAAGAGGGGTAGGAGGGGAAGCAAAAGGATTGCCAGCGCAGGATCAGGTCCCTGGATTTCGACAGCTGCTTAGTCTGAGCAAACACACCTGGATTCAGACAGTTTGCAAAGAGCTTTAAAATATGAAAGCACTCTTTGGATGCCAGACGTTATTGTGAGTTCTAGGTTAAAATAGCAAAAAATCTGAGTAATGAGTCTGGCAATGCAGAAAACCTTTTTTTTTTTTTTTTGCAGCTGAATCGAAAAAATATGGGTTGAATTTACCCAAAAATGGCATTTAAAGAAGTGATTTTGCAGCTACCCCCAAAGCCAACGTGTTTTGCGGAGGCGTCCATAGGGAAAGGCTCCATTCCTGGCTGGTGAAGGACACATTTCAGGGCAAAGTGGCTCAGAGAGATGCAATATCTCTCTTTGAGAAGGGCCCAGAGAATAGACCAGCAGCAGTGTCCCTGTCCCACGCTCACAAATGGTTGTGGTGAAGCAGGGGAGATGCTTTTCCTGGGGACAAGGAGAGCCAGAGAGCAGCAGGGCTCTGCTCTGCTGGCACAGGCACGCAAAAGGGACATTTCCCGACCTAAAACCCACTCCATGAGCAGTGAGGGGGCGAGTGAGGGTTTAATAATCTCATCTCAAAACAGCCCCTTCTCCCACGGCTGCGTTGTCTCACTGATGGCAGCTCCCAGGACCAGCCCTTTGGGCTTCTTCATGCCCAAGGCAGCCGCGTGGGGATCCCTGCGGCACAACCCACACCAGCCACGACCTCGGGGCTCCCAGCAGCTCTTGGGACGTCCCAAAAAGAGCCTTTCCCATGCCCCCTGTCCCAGTGCTGCCCTTGCATCCCTTGCAAGCCACGCGGGGGTAGAAAATTCCCGCTCAACACCCCGAGAGCTGCAAGGACATCAGTGACCGAGGCAAGCACAGAGGGCGAGCAGCTTCCCCGGCCGGTTTCCCTGGCTGTGGCTAAGGATGGGTGGGTACCAGCCGTGACAATCCCTCCTCCAGAGCCGGGGCCAGCTCTCGGTTCTGCCAGCCGGCCCCGTTAATGAGGCTGCGGCGGCGGAGCGGGACCGGGCGCGGCTCGGGGAGCGCCCGCCTGCGGAGCTTCAGGGCTCATTAACGGCAGGGAGATGTCAGGACAGCCCTGGCCAGGCTGGCAGGCGCTGAGGGTGCCTGGGGAACGCAGAGAGACGGCTGGCTGGCGATCCGGCCCCAGCACACGCAAGGCTGGGGCGGGGCTGCTGGAAATCGCCGTGGGAGATGGGATGGGATGGGAGAGGTGGTGCTGGACAAGGCAAGGCAGAGGAAATCTCTGGGCTGCTGGAAATCGCCGTGGGAGATGGGATGGGATGGGAGAGGTGGTGCTGGACAAGGCAAGGCAGAGGCTCGCAGGTTTAGTGGAACATGGGCTGCATCCTTGTGGATGTGTGTTACCCAGCTCTCTACTCAACCAGGGGTCTTCTTCCAGCTCCCAGGGAGGTAGGTATCCAGGGACACATGGGAAAGCCACTTTGGCGCTGTTAATTCACTTCTCTGGTGAAAACTGTCCTTACCCCTCCCCTACAGGCTCATCCATGCAGCCAAGAGGCTTTGGGCTGAACCCACTCATGTGCTAGGGGAAAACACCAGCAGTGAGGACTTGGAGGTGTGAGTTGTGCACACAGAAGAGAGCAGGACGTGCCCCTGGGGGTTTCTAGCTCATGTGCAAATGTATTTGGTGGAATGTTGGCTGCTGAGTCCACTCCCAGCCTCACTGGGGTGTCCTGGTCCCTCTGCCTTGGGCATTGGGGCATTGCAGCCTCCGAGTGTGGGTGGTTGTTGTGCTGGATTCTGCTCCCAAGGCTTTGCAGCGGGATGTGGACTTCACCTGGAGGAAGGCCAGCTCCACGTTTCTCTCAGATGTAGAAGAAATTCTATTTAGCATTAGTCTGTGGATGGGGGGCTTCGCCCTTTTCCCTCCAGCCCTCCCATGAAGGAGCTGGAGATGTTGCCCACCACCATCTCCACCAGTCCAGGAGCTTTCAGAGGGAGGACACTGGAGCAGGCAAGCACCATCCTCTTCTTACTCATTAGATTTGCCTTTTCCTGTCTCGCTGAGCTGTGGCACTGACACGGCTGAGACCTTCCTCACCTTGGGCTGGGTGAACACCCAGGCAGCACCCAGCAGCCTTTCCCCAGCCTGAGAAGGGGATGATGGGCTACAGGTGGCTGGGAGGAGCAGGGGGAACGTGCAGGCGAAGCGGTGAGACAGCCCTCGGCATAATAAATAGCAGCATCACACACCACCTGCCTACCCATTATCAGCTGCTTTGTAGGCACCCGAGCAGAGAGGAGTTGGAAGGAGAGGTTTGAAAAGGGACACGGAGAGGCTCCAGGCTGCCTTAGAGTTTCTCCCACGTAGAGGGACGAGGCGAGAGAAAACATGAAAGCATTGGTAGGTTGAGTCACCAACCCTGGAGGGATTTAAGAGATGTGTAGATGTGGCACTTGGGGACTGTTTTAGTGGTGGGCTTGGCAGTGCTGGGTTAAGAGTTGGACTTGGTGATCTTAAAGGCCTCTCCCAACCTAAATGGTTCTGTGGAAATCTAGAAAAAAGCAGGCTCCACGTGCTGGCTGGGGGTTCAGCTGAAGCTTCCCAGAAGATCTGAGGGCTCTCGAGCATTTTCACCCCACAGTTTGCAAACAGGGTAGGTGAAGTATCAAGGGTTTAGGTGCTCGGGGGGACCAAACAGCATCCAAAAGTCCTTTTTCCAGCTGGGGAGGCAAGGAGGTGCCTGGGCTTGGAGATTTCCTCCATGCAGGGTTTGCTCTGCATGCTCTGGGGAGAGGGAGGAAGGTGGGGAGATGGAGGAACCACTCCTCCCTAACAGAAAACAGGTTTCCAGTAACTGCAGTGGGTTTGCACCTTAATTATTTCCTTTGGCTCTGCTACTGGGAATGGTTGTGTCCTTAAAGTTGTTATAAGGGCAAAAGAGAGAGGAAAAGCAATCCTGACATCCTGTCCGCTGGGTCCAGATGTAGCTGGCAGAGTACAAATTAGCGGGTGCAGAATGGAATCGCTTAAAAAGAAATTTAATGAGATCGGTATGCAGGCATCTGGTTCCTATCAATCATCATTTTGTGTGATATGCAATGGTAAATATCATCTTTTAATGACTCTGATGGAGAAAAAGAGCCCAAACCACACACACATGCATAATGATCCAACAAAATTCCAGAGCCTGAGAGGTTTGAACTCTCAAAATTTTCAGTGGATGGAAAAACACCAACCGACACCTCTTCTAACTCGCTATTGTTGGAGTTATTTTATTTCTTTTTTTTTTTTTTCTCCTTTCCTCTGGTTATATTTAACCTTTCTGTTAAATTAATCTTCTCTGTTTATTAACAACTACCACTGAGTGAGCCTCCTTCCCTCTTCTTTGTGGTTTGACAGCTCAAATATTTGCTCCAGGCAGAAGTCCTTGCTGCAGGCGCCTGCTGCTCTCTGAGGAGAGGTGGCTGCAGGTCTCTGGCCATCCATGGCTTTGCTTGAAGCAAAGATGTTTTGGGCTCCTCTGTTTCAGTTCTCCACCAAAGAAATCCAGCAGACACAGGACTGAGCCCATGAGCTGAGGGTTTGCTGGATTTCCATCCCCAGCACTGCTGCTGTCCTGATGGCAGATCCCTTGGGAAAGCTGCTGGGCTCAGCTCCCGTGGGGGCATCAGCCTGAGGGTCTGCAAAGCAGGGAGAGGTTGGAAACCATGTATTTGGGTCCTTCATTGGTCTGGTCTCACCAGGTTGGGGTATTTTGAGGGTTTAACCAGTCTTTGCTCCTGGCGTATCTGGCCAAAAGTGGGGAGAGGTGGGGGTGGTGGTCCCAGGGTCTCCTTCTGGCTCTTCTCCTGTTGGGGACACACTGCATTCCTGGTGATGCAGAGGTCAGTCTCCCCTCGCTATTCCCTTCCTGCTTCAGACCAGGAATTTTTCTCAACTCGTTTCCCATGCCTTCAGAACATCCTTCCTTTCAGCTGGGATGAAATACAGCTTTTCAGGGAGCTTCCCGTGCTTTGGGGTTCGGAGGCTGAGGCATGCAGGGAGCAGCTGGCAGCCCCCATCCCCTGGCTGGGGCAGCAGGTCCTGAATCCAGTGCCATCCCATTCTCCCAGTGCCATCCCATGCTCCCAGTGCCTGTGGGGAGCCTGTAGGGGGAAAGATCCACTGGAGGGATGGTAAAACCCTTAGCTCTGACCCCAGCAGGATTGATTGGAGCCCTGTTGGAGCTGGAGGGCTTTGCTGGGCGACTGGAGCTGCAGCAGCTTGAATAGAGGTGGGGAGGGATGGGATGGGGGCAGAGGGATGCTGAGTCCCGTTGGAAAAAACGCTCCCGTTAAACCAGAGTGGAACGTTTGCCCTTCTGTGGGGAAATACCCAGGGCAGAAGCCTTAAATCCTGGGAATGATGTTATCCATGCGGCCCTGGCCAGCTCCAGCCCCCAGCACCTCTCTGACAGCTCTGAGCTGAAGGACTGAGCATCTCTGAGGCAGCAGGAGCTGGAGACAGCCAGGCCCGGGAGCGATTTCTCCCGACAGGGACCAGATGTGTCAGGAGGAGCCGTGCCGGGGGGAGGCGGCTGCACAACAACAAGAGGAGTTTTGTCATGGGTCCCCTCTGGGTTTTAAAAGCAACACCTTGTCCCCCCCTTCCACCTTCCTTCCTCCCCCACCCTTTCCGCCGCACACTCTTCACACCTCCAAAACCTATTTTGGGCCATCTGATGAATCCCAGATGCCTTGGGGAAGCAACAGAAGCGGTGGTGCACTCCAGGCACTGCTTCACGCCGCTTCCTTGGCAATGCCCCCAAGCTTTCACAAGCCAAGGGAGCGGGGGAAGGAAGGGAGGGGGGAAAAAGGAGGATAACAAATCGGTAAAGGAGCCTGGTACTCAATATTGCGATTATTCATGGAGTGGTGAGTGGGGAAGAGGATCCCACCTGGTTCTGGAGAGAAGTAGTGATGGTTGGAGAGAGGGTTCAGGTGCACGTGGTTGGGGCTGGTGCCTGGGAAGGGGGTTAGGGAGGGGAGGAGGCAGTGTGCCTGGAGCCAGGAATGATGGGGGACAGCCTGGGAGCACTCTGCTGCCTCCTGAGCGTCCTTCACCAGCCCGGGAGCCAGGGAGAGCCCCGTGGGAGGGGGGAAGCTGGGTGAAAGTGGGGAGCAAACACTGACATGGTTCTCTCCTGCATGAATTAGGTGGAAGGGGGTGGTTAATGTGACTCCAGTGTCAGCCCCAGCTGCAATGCTGGCATGGGTGGTGTTGGCATTGGTGGCTCCAGCCCTGCACCCTGTCACCTTGTGCCCTTCCATTTCCTGGCCCCTCCAGCCCTCCACCTCCCTGGGGAGCTCAGCAGATCAGCTGCGACCACAACTTCATTTCTTTCAGCAGGATTTCATTGGGGTTGATTTAATCCCGCAGAAAAGAGGGTCCCCAGGTCCCCCCAGTGAGTGTTTGGGCTATCTTATGCTGGGGGAAATGTCACAGATGAGCAGTGACATCAGCTCAGGGCTTAGGTCCTGCTGGAGACTCTGGTGGGGCTGATCTATGAAAGGTGGGGCAGCTTGGACAAGGGGAGACTGTTCTGGGTGGCAGTGCAGAAATAAAGCCCATGGGACCAAGGAAGAGGGGCAGGGAGAGGCTGGGTGGGATAAAGAGAGGTTTTCATGCTCATCTCCAGCTCTCTGAGGCAGGACGTGGTGTTTTGATGGATGTGGGCACATATCCAGCATCTGGCACGCCTGGGTGGCATCTCTGGGCATTAAGAACTCAGCCCTGCCTCTGCTTTGTAGATGAATACCCAGCTGTGCTGACCTTGTAGCAGATGGGGTTTGGGAGAAAGGCATCAACCTGCTGGTTTCCAGACAGCTGAATGCTGCAGCTCCTGGGGATTTGGATAGGAAAATCAGCCCTGGCTGCGTGAGACACAGGGGGTGGCTTCCAGCATCTCCATCCCTCCGTGCTTGGCTTTAACCCCTCAGCCTGCTCTGCCCCTCCTGATAGCATTCCGTGCCTGTTCTTTCTGGAAGGTTTTTTGTGAACTTCCCCTCGGCCAAGCAGTACTTCAGCCAGTTCAAGCACATGGAGGACCCGCTGGAGATGGAGAGGAGCTTGCAGCTGCGCAAGCACGCTCGGAGGGTCATGGGGGCCATCAACACCGTGGTGGAGAACCTCAACGACTCCGAAAAGGTCTCCTCCGTCCTGGCCCTGGTGGGCAAGGCCCACGCCCTCAAGCACAAAGTGGAGCCCATCTACTTTAAGGTAAAGGACAGGAGCAAAATAACCTTTGGGCTGCTTTAGGAAGAGGGCAGGGGAGCAGGAGCTGGGGTGAGCTGGTGCTGCCTGTCCTTGGCTGGAGAAGCTTGGCTGGATGTGGGGGCTGCTCCCCACACAGCTGGAGGGTCCCACTGTGACACTGTCCTGTGGGGACCACCATTCCCACCCACAGCCAATGCCAGAGCCCCCAGCACCTCCCCCTGCCCAGGGAAACCCACCTGGCTGTGTCCATGGCTGTGGCTGTGTCCCTCTTCTTTTGGAAATTAAGCATGATAGCAGGGACTCAGTTAGCTGGCTAATTAGCTGGTTAGAGCTAATAACACCCAAATCACAGGTTTAATCCCCACGTGGCCTCTCACTTGAGAACTGGACTTGATGATCCTTATGGGTCCCTTCCAACTCGGAATATTCTGTGATTCTGTAAATAATTTGAGGTGCCCAGACTGGGGAGATGCTTCAGCCTGCAAGCAGCTCCCTCCTCATGCCTGGGTCTCCACCCTGCTGCCTGGGCAGGCTGGTTACCTGTCCTGTCCACTCCCAGGGGTGTCAGCAGACCTCCAGGATATCTGTGTCCTACAGACAGCAACAGGACTCAAGTGTTTTTGCAGGAAAAAGCTAAATTTGCCATGAGCAGCTCCTTGGAGAGTTACTAACCCCTTGCTTGCTGTCTGCCTCCCCCCAGAAACTCACTGGTGTCATGCTGGAGGTCATTGCTGAGGAATACCCCAACGACTTCACCCCGGAGGCACACGGAGCCTGGACCAAGATGAAGACCCTCATCTACACCCATGTGACAGCGGCCTACAAGGAGGTGGGCTGGGCTCAGTACCCCACTGCCACCCTGTGAGCGCCCAGGGGGCCACGAGAGGGGCAGGGAGGGCTTCGCTCACCCCAGGACTTCACTCTGGTCTCTTCTCAAGATCTTTGCTCAGTTTGGGGAGCCCGGTCGGGCCAGTTCCGTCAGCTGCCAAGTCACAATTCGATCTCCATGGGGTTTAAAAACAAACTAACTAAGCCAAAAAACCACAGAACCAGGAAGGGTGTGGGTGGGTTGGGGTGAAGCAGTTGCAGGGGACGCTGGAAGGGGATGCAGAGGGTGAGGGGAGAGCGTTGGTTGTTGGCTCCATCTTCCTGTCCTGGCCTGTCCATCACCACCTCCCAAATCCTGCACCTCACCTGCACCATCTCAAAGCCCCTTGCACAAGTGCTGCTGCCCTGTTCACCGACGAACAACACCGCCCTCATTTTCCATGCGAAGCCCCTGGGTAAACCTGGCTTTTGGGGGCACACATGGAGGCCTCTGACTGGCACCGAGAACGCTTTGCTTTGCACTTTCTGTATCACCTGGCAGGGTGGCAGGGCTGGCAGCCAGAGCCACTCTGGGTGCCCATCACCCTGCGCTCCAGGTGGGCAGCAGCCCTCACCTCTCCTGTCACCCGCAGTCCCTGTCCTTGGCTGGCTGCTGCAAACCCTCCTGGGGTGGGAGAGATGTGCTCCCACGGCACGAGAGCGTGGGAAGGAGGGGGATGCCTTTGGGCTGCCTCCCCTCGTGGCTAGGAGCATGGTGTGCAGGTGGGATCCCTGTGCCATGTGTGGGGAGCTGCTGAGCCCACCCACTGCCCTTCAGCTCCCTGAGGATGGGCTGGGGTGGCACACGATGTGCCACTGCCCTGGCAGCTGCTGTGTGTAGGTCTGTCTGTCCAGCTCTGCCCTCTCAGTGAGAAGGGGGATCAGGCTGTGACCAGGAGGGGGAAAGATGGCATGGATATATCAGGAGGGATTTCTGGCTGTGAGGAAAAGGTCCTTTCTCTGTTAAAATTAATAAATACCTTGTACAGAGCATATTCCTGCCCTCGTGGTGAAACTGGGTTCCTCTGAATAAAGTGCCTGGTAGAAATCAGCCCACGCAGGAGCTGTGTCCCTCCTGGGGACAGCAGTGCTCCTGCCTGTGCCTGACAAAGGCTTCTCCCACACCCCCCAAAACGTGGCTGCAGGGCTTGGAGCACCCATCACTCCAACACTGACTCCTCCTGAACCTCCGGGAGAGTCTGCCTGGTTTGTGCCTCAGTTTCCCCTGCAGTTATGGAAAAGAGAGGAGGATCGGCCCCATTGCCTGCTGCCCGCATGGGGTTGGGTTTATAAGATTTCTGGGAACTGATTGGCAAAGGCTTGAGGATGAAATGTCAGATGTGCTGGGAAGCTTTGGAATCCTTGCCACCCAATATTTCCCTAAAGGCCTCTGCTATTTTTAGAGCCCTAGCATTAAGGGCAATGTTATCTGTTGAAGTGGGAGGAGGGTTCCCTTCTGAGATTTCCTCTGGCCTCGCTCCACTGCTGTCCTGGAGAGCTGGCAGCTTCCTGAGAGAGACCAGCTCCTCTCCTGGATGCCAGCTGGACAGGCAGCCAGCCCACAGTTCCAGCTGGGATCCCCACAGCCACCTTGGGGACATCCCCCCACTGTGGGGACATTACTGGAGGGGGCAGTGGTCACTCCCAGGCTGGCCTCCCTCCTCCAGAGCAGACAGACAGAAACTCCTGCTTTGCTCACCTGTGCTTTTAACCATCCCCAGTGACAGGTTTATTATGTCTCAAAATAGCCCCAGGACTCCAATAATGTCACTACAGCCACTCTGGCCTTGCAGTTCTTTCCTTGCTACATCCCACATTACCACTGATGGAGAGGAGCAATGGAGCCTGGAGCAGTGGCACGTCCTGGGCACCCATGGAGAGCTGGGTGGCAACAGCAGCTCGGGCACGGCTGTCCTTGGCACGGCAGGGTGCAAGATCCAGGGGGTTTTAAAAGGAAGGGACGGGCACAGGGTGATGCTGCTTTGCTCATGGGGTGGGCTGTCAGAGAGTCAGCACCCCCAAAATTCAGCCCACCAGCCTGCACTGGTGAAGGTGCCAGCAGCTGCCTCCTCCAGCTCACACTGGAGTGTCACAGAGGCTGCTCACCCCTCGAGTGTCACTGCAGGCATCCCTCAAACAGCTGCTGCTGCCCGGGGCAGGGATGGGAGGGGAAAACCTGTTCAGCCACTGACTTCCCTCCAGTGCAGGACTGGAGAGGGATGGCTTGGATCAAGACTGTTAGATGACATTTGTGTGTGCACATCACGGGACTCTCTCGAGCACAGCTCTGCTGACTCCTGCCAAGGCCTTGAGGCCAGCAGCACATATTTCTGATGAGTTCACGTACTCCCTGTGCTCTGCGGATGCTGGGCCAGGGCTGTTTCTGTACAGGGATGTTTCATCTTTAGACAAAATTTGCACATTAACCTTTGAGGTTAATAATCTCCAGGTGGGAATTTTATTTTTGCAGCGCAAACCCTTCCCCTCCCTTCCCATAACCAAAACTGGGCTCCCAGTCCACAGAGAAGCCACTTTGGAGTGTCTGGAAATTCTCCGTGTTCACACCCGACCTACCCGCGTGCCTTGGCTTTTGGGGAGCAGCAGCGAGGTCCCCCCACCTCCCCTTTAAATGGCGCTTGGTTTCTCCTTTCTTTTTTTTACATCCCTAGAAAAAGCTGACCCGCGGCCTCGTGCGCCCACGCGTGCGTGCGCTGGGCTTGGGGTTTTTTCCAGGCACTTTTTCCTAAAGCAGATCCAGATGTGTGCAGCTGCTGTCCCTCGAGGAGCACCCCCCATCAGCCAAATCGCAGGCCAGTCCAATAGATGCAAACAAAAACATGTTTATTTTTATCAGCTTCGTAGGAAGTAACATGAAGCAGGAGGGCGCCCGGGGCAAAGCTCGGGAGGGGAGGAGATGGAGATAAAGTGAACGCCCCCTCTTTGCCGCCCGCAGCAGAGGAGGCATTGCTTAAATCCGGGAACATTCTCATCTGGGGAGAGATGAAGATCAACAGAATAAGGGAAAAGGACCATTCCAGAGTGACAGGGCTGATAAATGCCATGTGGGAGAGCAGAAAGGGGGCCGTGTCCGGGCTCTGTGCGTGGCTCTCCGGCACACACACGTCCATGCAGAGCCATTCCTGTCACTGCCAGCCCCCTGCTCCCCCCGATCCCACCACAGCCCACTGGGGGCCCCTTCATCCCCGTTCTGTTCAGGTCCTGCTCTGTGGGGCTTGACCTTTCACTCCCTGGCACTTCACTTTCACCTAGGCTGAGCTAAGGGCACTTTGGGCTGAGCTTTGCTCTCCTTGGTGGTGGCAGGTAGGGACCAACTTGCAAAATCTTTTCCCCAGAATTCACGGGTGAGAAGCTGGGGGTCAGGGCATGATGCCAGCACATGCTGGGGGCCAGCTGGTCTCTCTCCTGCCCTGTGGAGGTCCCCTGTGTCCCCCAGCCCCAGCCAACCCCTGGCTCAGCCAGCACCTCGGTGTTATCATCAGGGCTGGGCTTGGAGCTGTGATCCAGGTGGGAAAGCCTTTGTGCCCCCTGCCAGAGGTAGAGGAACGCTGAGTGAGGGGGGATTTGGAGCAGGGTCCCCCTTGAGCACCTCGTCCTGGCTCTTTTTGGCAGCACCCACTCACATCAACCAACTCTTGTCCCTCCCCTGAAGCTCAGCGTTCGGTCAGAGGGAGGTGAGTGCTGGAGGGAACGGGAAGCACTGGGCTGGGATGGGGCACGGATCCCACCCACCCTGTTTTCCCCTCATATGGCCAACGTCCATGGCAGGTTTAGCTCCACAGGCACCCAGCTAGAGAGCCCCCCCAGCACCACCAGAACCCTTACGGGCCTTGTGCCACCAACCTCATCTTCTCTTGGGGGGTGACAAATCCCCACGGCAGCCGAGCCGTGAGCTCTCCCGGGGGAGTCCTCTCGCATCTCTGCCACTTTGTCCCAGAAAAGAGGTGGCAGTGTCTCCCCACTCTCTGGGGGATGCCCGGCGACTTCAGCGGGGACCAGATTTCACCTGGCTGGAATTCAGCCCTGCTGGACTCTGGTGCCAGAGCTCAGCCTTCCCTGCCCCTTGCCATAGGGAAGCTGCCCTGGTGTGGGGGTGTCGGAGCGAGGGCTGCTCGGGGCCAGCACCATCGATGCCACGCACAGGGATGAAAGGGAAACCCATGCGCTGACCTTGGACCAACTTAGGGAAAGGGAGGGACAAAACCCGCCTGGCTCTGACCTCTTTGCCAGGCTGCGGCGCTAATTACTTTCCATAGCTGAAGTTGTCTCTAATTGTTAGTACGTCTGAACCAGTCCCAGCGTGCCCCACAGCCGTGAGCTGGCGCGGTCTGATGTAATTCCGTGTCTTTCCTGTTCCTGCTGCGGATCCTGTTCATGTTCGTGTTCCTCGGCGCTTCCGTGCTGGTTTTATACCTGCGTTCCGTGTATCTGGGTGTAACTTGTTTTTCTTTTTGTAGGTTTTTAGTATGTTTGTAACCGGACAAAATGGTGTTATTAAACTGAAACTTGTATCTTCAGTGGATAAATCAATCAAACCCCCTCCCGCTCTGCTTGGTTTCTTTCTGATGGGGTGGCTGCAAGGTGAGGAGGTGTCGGGGGGCTGCCCTGTGGCTGCGTGGGTCTGGGGGTTCCTGCTGGCTCTGAGGGAGCTTTTTGGGCTGGAAAGCAGCAGCAAAGGGAAGGGATGTGCCCACCAAGGGTGGTAGAGGCGGCTGGAGGCATCTTAGTGCACTCAGGTGGGGAGGGGAGGGTTTGCCCCTCCTCCAGGCTCTTCACTTGGCTTCCAGGTATGTTGTACAAACCAGCAGGGGCTCTCCTTGAATCAGGAGCTGTTCCTGTACCTTTGGAGCCCAGCCAGTCCAAAATGCTCACTGATGGCCACAGCATGCCGCAGCCACGACCACCGAGGACTGTGAGCCTGTTCCCAGCCTGTAAAAATAACAAACAGCTCCCTGAGCAGCAGCAGCCCAGTTTTCCACGTCTCAGTCCCTGGCGGCTCCTCCTGAGCCTCTCGCTGAGGCCGGATCACGTTGCAGGGGAATGGGTCCCAGCAGGGTTGGGTCACTTTGTGGTTTCCCCCCATGGGTCTTCCCAGCTCCCTCGTTTGCAAAACGGGCCCTCTCAAGTTCAGCTGACACTGGGCAGCCTTTCCAAAGCTGTTGGCAGAGGGTGGATGGACAAACAGACAGACTCATGCTATGGTCCCCTAAGCCCCACTGCCGTGGGATACAAGGCTTGGAAAACAAATTCAAGCAATCCTGTTTATTGTGCTCCTCTTTACTCCAAGTGCAGGACTGTCTTTCAGGGATGGGAAAACCCATCCCACCAGGGTGGTAGGAAATACCAGCACCTGGCCACAAGCAAGTTTAAGGGGAGCAATCCCAGTTTCGGACTGAGGCTGGGGGGACACAGTTCTGAGAGGGAGGAGGGCAGAGATCGGTGCCTTGGGGGCTGCTCGGGGTCTTGGGGAGCCTGGTGCTGACTTTTCTCCTGCTGGACTGAGGGCAACACTGCTGGCCTCCAGCCCTGCATGTTGGAAAAAGCAGCAGTTGAGTGGTGTAGTTTTGCATGGGCAGGCACTTGAGCTAGTCCGGAGTCCCCAAGCCACAGTGACCAGGGTGGCCTTGCAAAGGGAACCTTTTTCTTTCCCTACAGCATCACCAAACCAAGCCCAATGACCACAGAGAGGCCTGCTCATGTGGGGAGGGGAATAACTGCCTGGTTCAATCTGCCTTCTCCTGCTGTGTCTTTTCTTGTGGGGTAGAAAACCACTTGGTGTTGTTAATGTGATTAATAAGCCATCCTTGGAGTCTCTGCCACATCCTGTACACACTTCCAGGCGGAAGTGAACAGTCAGCAAAGCCTGCACTCTGCTCTGCTCCAGATGGGAAACATCGCCTGGGAAACCACGAGCAAAAGGACTCGGCTCTGGAGTGGGGAGGCTGCAGTGGGGACCCGAAGCTCTCAGACCTTTGCACATCGAGCTCAGAGTAGCCAGGACCAGCAGTGGCCAGAGGGTGCTAAAACAGGGCTGTTTTTTTCCAGCAGCTTGTTGAAAAGGAGCAGGGAATTTCAGCATTACCTTGCAGGGAGAAAATATGTACACAGCCCTTCACTTCGTACTAATATTTACCCCCAGATCCTGTCACGTCAGGGTGGCTGTGACGATCATGCCATGACCCAGACCCTGTGGCCTCAGCAGTGCTCTGCAAGTGCTGGTGGAAGAAGGGACAGGGTGGGAGGCTGTGGCTGGAAAATTGGCCCAGGGGCTGGGAAAATGGGCTCGTACCCTCACTGCCCTGTGCTCCTGGAGTGCTAAACCCACCTTGTTCCCAAGTGTCCCAGCTTGGGGGTGCTGCTCTCCAGGAGACACCCTTTGCCCAAGGGAGCTGGTGGAGATCCAGCTCTGAGAAAGCACCTTGGTGGCCCCAGTGATGTTTTGTGGGCTGGGAGATGGAAGGAAAGGGGATTTTGATAGCTAAGGCACAGTACAGGGTGTGCTCCTAGTCCACTGTCCATGCTCCAGCTCCAGGAACGCCCCTCCATCCACACCACTGCCCACAGGGCCCAGTGCTCCTGCCCAGTGCCTGTCACAAGCTGGGGGAACGATGGCCCCACCATCCTGGTGCTGGTGTGGGATCAGAGGTGACACATCTGCACCGTGTGTCCGTGTCCTGCTGGCACCTGGTGACAGCTGAGGGGAGGGCCAGGAGGTCACTGTGAGGGACAGGCAGAAATACAGCTGCAGGGACGAGATTAGAAAAGAGAATATGCAACAACTGCACTGCAGTTTTTAACACGGCTCTTGAAATTCCTATGAAACCCCATCCCATGGAAGCTGGCAGCAAGGACGAGTGCTCCCACGGGTGTGGGGTGGCACAGGGGGAGAAGCCTTGGGAGACAGAGCTTGCAGATTCCCACCAGCTTGAAGGACAAGTCCCTTCCTCCTCTCCGTTATCTGCACCAGGATAAGAGCCAGGAGCTCCAGGCTTCACTGTGTGAACCCCGCCACGGCCACCCTCACCAGCGCGGGGGTTTTGGTGGCTCCTTGCTCTGAGCAAACCTCCCAGGGAGAAGAGAAAAGGCAGGAAAATATCCTCGCAGCCCGGTGGGGCTGACACTGAGCAGGAGCCAGCCCTTCCTTCCGCGCCCGGCTCCTCTTCAGCTGCGCCGGCTGATATGGTTTATCTGAGCAGCCCTGAATGTAAACGCTGTCAGCGCCGGCCGGGATTAATTCCCGGGAGTTTGGCAGCCGAGATGAAATAACAGCGCTGCAGGAGGGGGGAGAAAGGGGGGAAGTGCACATCTCAGACTGAAAAATCCTCCCGGTTAATTTACAGCCAGGTTTCTCTTCTCCCAGGCACTCTTGAGAAAGAGCAAAGCCGGGGGCAGAGGGAGGATGGGGAGAGGACCAGGAGCAGGAGGAGGGTTCCTGTAGCAAAAGGCTGGGATCCCAGGGAGAGGGGAGGATTGGGAAACCACACTTTCCCCACTCGCAGGAGCTGAGCCCGGGGGTGGGGGCCAGTCACCCTCAGGACCCCCGGGTGTCCCTGGAGGACCGGGGTGCTCCCGGACAGCCGAACCCCAGAGGCGGCACCGGGACGGGACGGGAGCCCCCTCTGCTCCCCGCTGGTCTGGGGGGGCCTCTCCCAGCCCTCACTGACCAGCACCCACTGCCCCCTCCGTGGGGAACAAACCACCAAAACAACCACATTCCCCTTGCAGTTCCCCATCTCACACTAAACACCCAGAGATCACCCAAGGACTTTGCTGCTGGGGGGATTCCCAGCCTGAAATAAGTGGGACTTCTACTGCCGTTTATTACAAATCTTTTTCATTAATTGAAAAATATATTTTCTTTAAGGGAAAGCTTTGGAAAACTGCCCCGCAGACGCTGTTGTTTTGAGGTTGATGTTCCAAACAGATCCTGAAATAAAATAACCATCGGGCTCTGCCACATTGCTATGGTTTATATTTATATAGCAGAGGGATTCGGTTTGAGGATACTTTTCTAGGGAATAGTGTTGTTTTCATTTACTTTCTTTAGATATTTAAGTAAAAAACCACAAATACTTTCACTTATTTTCATTGTTTTCTTGGTAGAGGATTGGCTGGGCTAAAAGCCCAGCAGTGCACGGGCAGGTAAATTGATTTATTTTAAACATAGGAAAGCCCATGCCCCATCTGTCTGCCAAGAGCTGTGCACCACTTGGGGCTCTGCAGCCAGCAAATTCTGATTATACTCAGGATTTAATATATTTTTATAGATTTTATATCTACCTACATAAAATGTAGTCCCTGGCCTACATCTGCCAGGGCACTGGCATCTGCACCAGGTCGAGAGGTGATGAGAGGGTGCAAAGTGCAGGAAGCAGGTCCCAGAAATGATACTGCCAGCTTTGGGCACCTGATTTTTAAATAATCCTTGCTGTGGTGGTTGACTGGGAGGTCAGTGAGACAGCGGTTGTTCCCTGCTCCATGAAAACCTCCCTGTGCTGTGGTTCAGGGGCTGGCAGAGGGTTTGGGTGCAGATGAAACCTGCAGGGTTGGGGTGCCTGCAGAGGTGCTGTGCCCTCAGGTACCGGGGTGCCTGTGCACCCAAGGGGCTCCAGCAATGCGGGGGCTGCTAACGATGCACAGGGGAAGGGTCTGTCGTGGCATCCAGCCTTGCTCTCTACCAAGCCCCCATGCTCCCCGCGATGCTGAGACCCCCCTGCCCCCCCAGCCAAGAGGGGCTGGGGCTGGCGGAGCTCTGCCGGGCACAGCCCGGCTCGGCTCGGCACCTCCCGGGAGATGGATCAGGCAAACACCGCGCCGCAGCCTCCGCTCAGCCCGCCGCGATCCGCCGAGCCCCGCACGCCGGCAGGCTCGGCAGGAGGAGCACTGGGAACGCTGGATAAATAGCAGTGGGCGAGGAAGATCGCTTCTGAAAGGTCAGCGCTTCCTCCGCGCTGCTGTGAACTCGCCCACTCCGATCCCTCCTCCTCTCCAGGGCAGCATCCTCTGCCCCAGCTCCTGTCCCAGACCGAGCCCCAGAGCCGGGGGGAGAAACAGGTCCCCACCAAGCCAAGATATTCCCAGCTTTGTCATCTGACTGGGCAGTCATTGGAAGAAAAATCCCCAAGGCCGGACCATCCCAGGATATTTCACAGTCGCAGAATTTGCTGAGTTGAGGGAGCAGGCAGCTCCCAGCCTCCTGCCCTTTCCTGCTCCACTAAATCACTCCCGAGTCCTCCCAAGTGTTTATTCTTTGGGAAAGCAATAAAAGAGGAGGAAACCCCAGAAGACAAACTCCCACCAGCCTGCCTTTGATTACATTTGATATTGTTTTATTTCTTAATACTTTCCCATTGCAGGCTGGCCGAGGGGGAAGGGGGGAGGGCAGAGGGCAGGAGGAGACAGTGCCCTGAAAGGGGTAAACAGACAGATTTTCCCACTAGGATCTGTGGCTCAGGGTGGCTCAGCCAGGATCTGAGGATGGGTGCCGGGGTCCCCCAGTTGCCCAGGCTGTGAAATTGGGGTGAGCAGGAGCATCCCCGTCTCTGCTGGGGTGCCAGGGCATGGGGCAGCTGCAGAGGGTGGGCAGTGGGTGCTGGTCCCCATGTCCCAGCCCCTCGATGGCTGAGGCAGGGGAGCAGCAGGGACAGGCAGGTGAGAGTGACACCACAAGCTCCATCTGCCACGCGGCCGGGTGGCACCGCTGCCACCAACCCTGTGATGCCGCTGGGAAAACCTCGGAGGGGCTTTTCCACGTGCTCTGCCCTCCCAGAACCAGACCTGAATTCCCAGTTCGCCTGGCAGGAAAAACTTCTCCTGTCTGCCTGAAGCACCAAGAGCCACGTTGTCCCCAGGGCTCCTCAGGAGCCGGGCAGGGGTGACAGCTGTGACACCGCGTGGCACCAGCAGACTCTGGAGGGAAGGAGGCGAGAGGGAAGGGAGCGCTGAGCGATGGCAGAGGCTGAGCATCCCCTGCTGCTGCTGCTGGCACAGCTTCCATCCCGCTCGGAGCGCGGCCACGGCCTGGCCTCTGCCGTTCGCACCGGGAACAGCAGCGCGGCGCATCCAGCTGCGGGACCGGCCCTGGCACGGCCCCCGCAGGGGCTCTGCTGGCTTCCAGAGGGCCCGGGGGATGGTGGCAGCAGGGACGCGCATTTTGTAACCTTGAGGGAGCTGAGACAGCGTGGGAGCGGGACACGGAGGGTCCGAACCGGTGGTAAGGGATGGGGCAAGGTGTGTGCTCTCCGTGCAGGTTTTTTCCCCCAGGTTGTGTCCCGAGGGGGTGAAGGGATGTGGGGAACAGGTGGCTGGAGGGGTCGTGGGGACACAAACCAAACCCATCTGCCTGCGTGTGGGAGCAACTCAAGACAACCAGAGGGGTCTCACATCCGTATGTGATCATCTCATAAATATATGTGATCATCCGTATGTGGACATCTCATAAAAAGCCAACAATAGGGAAAAAAATCCTGGAGAACCTGGACATTTTAGGAAGAAGTTGGGAAGACTGGAAAACCTTGGACTGCAGCCTTGGGATGGGAGTGTGGAGTTTTTACAACAGAAAAACTCTGAAGCTGTGGAAACTGGGATGTTTTGTCCCAAGCCTCCTTGTGACGCTTCCTCTGAAAAGTCACTGGAGCTGATGCCAAGCTCCTGGAGCTCCTCCACAGGTGGGGACCCACCCAAAACGCCTTTCCCCCAGTTCCATCCAGTTCCAGCACATCCCATAACACTGACCCTTCCTGGCTGTGTCCCCCAGCCAGGACTGGAGGTGTCTGGTGAGGGGCAAGGTCAAACCCACAGGATGCAGAACTCCTTTTCCACAGGGAGCAGGAGCCTCTTGGCTCCACCAGCTCTCTCAAAGCACAACAACAGGGCTGATGCCACATGTCACAGCCTCACTGGCACCCAGGTTTGTTCTGCAGCATCCTTGGGAAGAAAAACTAGCTGCCATGACTTCTTACAACATACTTGAATAGCAGTAGAATCATAGAATGGTTTGGGTTGGAAGGGACCATAAATCTCATCTGCTGTACAAGGCCAAGGAAAGCCAGGCTGAGTTTGCCCCTGAAAATCCTCTTAAAAATCCCCTGAAACCTTCCCTGCTGTGGTTTCTAGAGAAGCCTGATGCTGCTCAGATCTCCTTCAATGCTCCTCCACATCCAGGGACAGGACCTGCCCTGACAGCAGCCCCCTCCCAGCCTTGGGTGGGCAGTGAGCAGCAGGACCCTGCTGGCTCCAGGCTGCTGGGACAGATCCCACCCTGGAGGGTTTCATGGATCAGGAGGGATGAATATCTCTTGCTGAGGTGTCCCAGCCCAGCACATCACTCTGAGGGCTTCCAGCACCCTGCACAGACGCTGTTGGTCTCCCAACACTGGGATACACCGTGCTGTGTCCCCTCCCTGTTTTCCTTGGGATACAGACCAGCCAGGACACTTCTGGCCAGGCTGTGGGGCTGTTTGCTCCACAAAGGGAAGTGCCCTGCAGAGCATCTCCCCAGCAGTGATGCAACACCCTGTCGTTGCTGCCTTGGGGTTTTTCGGTCATTTCTTTTGCTTCCTCATTGCCCAACGCTCAGCAGGGTTGGCACAGGTGGCACAGATCACCCTCCTCTCTTCCCCCCCGTGGGCTTTGCCATCCCGCCTGGCTCCTCCATGGAGGGACACATCCCGCAGCACACAAGCCTTGGAGCAGGATGCAGGCAGGGCCACGGTTTTTGCCAGCCGTTGTTTATCCCACCCAAAGGTCGCTCTGCCCCGTCCCAAATGCAGGGAGAAGTCAGCGCCTGGCACCTTGGCACAGGTCCCTGCTTGCCACCTGCACCTCACCCTTTGCTCACCCCTGAGTCACGGGCAGGGAACACCCCCAGCCCCCGGCACTGCCCGCGTCGGGGTGTCTGTGCCCAGACACCCACCCTGGCACCTGCCGGGCTCTCCCTCCTCCACCCGCTTCAAACCACAGCTTCAAAGGAGCCGGCAGGAACCAGAAGCTTCCTCCGCCCTCTTTTCTACCAGGAACCGGGAGCAGATTTGCTGAGCACGAAGCCGTGGAAGGCGGAGGGTTGATGAGAGCATGAGCTCAGCGCCCTAAGAGGCATCGGTGAATCCAAGCTGGACCCGAGCTGCACCACCCAAGGTCAGGTTTAGCACAGAGGGTGTGCAAGTAAAGGAAATATAAGGGAAAATTATAGAATTGGATAGCGAGGGATAAAATTCCTGGTCCTGCTTGGTCCTGGCTCTAAATTCAGCTGGTGCTCACCTGGCACCTGTAGCGAGTTGTGAATCAAGGATTTATTTTCTGGCAAAATCCAGCACATATTGTCCTGTACAGACCCCTCAGCAATGCAGCCGGGCTAAACCCGACCTGCAAAGGTCTCTCCTCAGCCCCCACATCCTGCCAGCACCGAGTGTCCCCCGCAGGGGCGGAGGGGAGCTGAACGTGAGGCTGCTGTGGAAGAAGAACAACCCAGTGCTGACGGTGACGGAGCAGGCGCAGCTCCCGAAGGGCTCAGCTCCGCCTGCCCCGGCGTGAGTCAGGCTGGGAGAGCCGACAGGACCGGCCCTGCGGCCACTGCCCGCTGCCCCAGCCCGGCCGGCGGGACCTGCCTGGGCCTGCGGAGCCCTCGGGGCTGTGCCAGCCTGCGCCGTGCCCGCCTGGCACCCCAGAGTGCCCACTGCTCGGAGGTGGGGTCAGGGGGCCATGCCTTAGAGTCCTGATGGTGACCAGTTCTACTAGTGATTGGCCCTAATAATGACCGGTCCTAATACTGACCAGTTCTGGTAGTGACCAGTCCTAATGGGAACTGGTCCTAATAGTGACCTGTCCTAATAGTGACCTGTCCTAATGGTGACTGGTCCTAATAGTGACCAGTCCTAATAGTGACCTGTCCTAATGGTGACTGGTCCTAATAGCGCCTGGTCCTTATAGCGGCCACTCCTAATAGTGACCAGTTCTTACAGTGACCAGTCCTAATGGTAGCTGGTCCTAATAGTGGCCAGTCCTAATAGTGATTAGTCCTAAGAGTGGCTGATCCTAACAGTGACTGGTCCTAATAGTGACCAGTCCTAATAGTAACTGGTCCTAATAGTGGCAGGTCCTATTGGTGACCAGTCCTAATGGTGACTGGTCCTAATAGTGGTTGCTCCTAATAGTAGCTGATCCTAATAGTGACCAGCTCTCATAGTGACCAGTCCTAATAGTGACGGCTCCTAGTAATGACCATTGCTGATGGTGACCAGTCCTAATAGTGGCCGGTCCTAATAGTGACCAGTCCTTATGGTGCCCTGTCCTTAAGGTGACTGATCCTGATAGCGGCCAGTCCTAATAGTGACCAGTTCTTACAGTGGCTGGTCCTGGTAGTGCCCAGTCCTAATAGTGACCAGTTCTTACAGTGGCTGGTCCCGGTAGTGCCCAGTCCTAATAGTGACCAGTTCTTACAGTGGCTGGTCCCGGTAGTGCCCAGTCCTAATAGTGACCAGTTCTTACAGTGGCTGGTCCCGGTAGTGCCCAGTCCTAATAGTGACCAGTTCTTACAGTGGCTGGTCCCGGTAGTGCCCAGTCCTAATAGTGACCAGTTCTTACAGTGGCTGGTCCCGGTAGTGCCCAGTCCTAATAGTGACCAGTTCTTACAGTGGCTGGTCCCGGTAGTGCCCAGTCCTAATAGTGACCAGTTCTTACAGTGGCTGGTCCCGGTAGTGCCCAGTCCTAATAGTGACCAGTTCTTACAGTGGCTGGTCCCGGTAGTGCCCAGTCCTAATAGTGACCAGTTCTTACAGTGGCTGGTCCCGGTAGTGCCCAGTCCTAATAGTGACCAGTTCTTACAGTGGCTGGTCCCGGTAGTGCCCAGTCCTAATAGTGACCAGTTCTTACAGTGGCTGGTCCCGGTAGTGCCCAGTCCTAATAGTGACCAGTTCTTACAGTGGCTGGTCCCGGTAGTGCCCAGTCCTAATAGTGACCAGTTCTTACAGTGGCTGGTCCCGGTAGTGCCCAGTCCTAATAGTGACCAGTTCTTACAGTGGCTGGTCCCGGTAGTGCCCAGTCCTAATAGTGACCAGTTCTTACAGTGGCTGGTCCCGGTAGTGCCCAGTCCTAATAGTGACCAGTTCTTACANGGGCACTGCCGCTGCCCACCCCGACCCTTGGCGGCGGATCCCCTGCCCGCCGCCGTGCCCCGCGCCCTGCCCGGCGCCCCCGGGGCGGGCACCCGGACGGATGGCGGGGGCCGGGCTCTTCCTCCTCCTCCTCCTCTCCATCACAGGGGGAAGTGGGTGCGTGTCCCGGCGGGGTGACCCGCCCGGAGGGAAAGCCCTGCCCGCTGCCCGGCCGAGGCAGGGAGGAGAGCTCTAACCTACTTTCTGGCGCCGGTGGCCCGATAACCGGGCGGGCGGGGGGTTTTTGTTTGTGTTCGCTGGTTCTCCCCCTCCCCAGGTGAGCGGGGCTGGCCG
>VZRO01002123.1:136947-151484 GCA_013397915.1 Daphoenositta chrysoptera | reverse complement strand
TGGCAGCGCCCTTCAGCAGCGGCAGCGCCTCGGGGCCGCAGGCGAGGGCAGGTGGGCAGCGGAGGGAGCCGGGTCCCTGACCCCGAGCATCCTCCTGCCCTCCCGGCCGCCGGGGCTTTGTTGTTGTAGCTGGTTTGAGGTTTGGCTGAGGGCTCCGGGACGCTCGCACGTGCTGCCTGGAGTGGCGAGTGCTGCCACCAGCCCTTCGCAGGCGAACAAAACCCTTACAGGGCAGGGGGGTCGGGCCATCCTCCGTCCGTGCGTACATCCCGCCCGGAGCAGAGGGATGCTGTGCGTGGATGTTTTAATCGGTTGGATTTTTGCTGTTGGTTCTCCAGGTTTGGGACAGAGGGGTGAGGCTGAGCTCTGCCCCATCCTGCCCTGCCTTGCTGCCAGGCCAGCAGGACTGGGCAGGGGCCGTCCCTCCAGGCTTCCTGCAGCCAGGTCGTGGTGCCCACGGTGATGTGAGACCTGCAGCTCTGACTCGGCTCCCCACGCCCATGTTCTGCAGGGGAAAGGGGACCTGAGAGGCTGCATTGTCACCGCTGGGTCCCTGTGGCAAGAGGAAGTGTCCGCCTTCTTCCCCAGCGTGGCGTCATCCTCGCCACGAGGAGCCAGGACATTCTCGTGCTTGCACGTTCCCAGTCCCTGGATGGTTGCTCCTGGGGATTTCCAGGGTGAACTCATCACACTGCTGCTTGTCCCGGGCACACCGCCTCCATCCCAGCCGGGCAGTTGGGGAGCACACCCCAGCACGGTGCCACGGCTGTCCTGGGCAAGGAAATGCTGCCCACTCAGCTCACTCCATTGTGCCTTCTGAAGCAGCATCCTTTGCCTCCTGCCTTTTTCCCAAGTGGGAAACAACCAGCTTGGCATTGTCCCACCTCCAAAATGAGCTGGAGGGTTCAACTGCAGCTGAGCTTGGGAGAAACCAGAGCTGCCTCTGCTTGTGCTGCCCTGGTCAGCACTGGCTTCACATGTGGCTCCCTGGGCTCCCAGCTGCTGCACCTGGGCTCTGCCCTTCCCAGCTCCTTTGCAGTTAACGGGGTGGTCAGCACCTTTTGCTGCTTGCCCATGTGGAGGGCGGTTTCTGCCAGCCTTGCTCCCGTTTGCTGCAATCTGGTGACCACCTACCACTTCCCTGTCCTGGGGGTTCTCTGGCACCGCCGCAGCTGCGCTGGGGCACCTGGAGGTGCTGCAAGCCCCGGAGTGAGAAAGGGTAAACCACAGAGTGGGGTTTGACACCACAACAGAGCCCTGATGGAAATTCTGCCGAGCCCGGTGTTGCTCTCAGACGCACGTGTGAGTGCTCGGTGTGAGAGCAGCGCTGCCGAGCGAACAATAGATGCCTGTGGATGCTGGGAGAGCAGCTCGGAGCTGGGGATGCAGAGCGTGGGGGCGTGAATCCGGTGGGGAAGGGACTGCCTGGGTCGCCGCTGGGGGAATGCACTCATTGGGGTGCACTGGGGGACCTGGGGAATGTGGGCTGTGTTTGTCTGGGCTGCGATGAAAGACGAGCACGTGGCTGTCCTCTGGGTCCAGGTTTTGTTCCTGGATGCTGCTCCTGTTTACATTGAAGCTGAGGAATCTCCCAAATACATCCTTATGCCTTCCCTTAGGTTGTTCTTGAGCTGAAAACAGCCCTTGGGACAAGCCAGGAATCAGAACAGTGCTCATTAACAAAGAAAGTAGGAAATGGATGGAGAACCAGCTGGTGGGGGAGTTGCAGAGCTGTCCAGACCAACGTGGGACTCGTGAGGCATTTCCACATTTCCCACGGGCATTGGGAGCCCTGCAGGGACCTGACCCGGAGGAGAGAGTGCAGGCTTGGTGCTGTCAGGGGCTCAGCACTGAAGGAGTCAATTAGTGAAGGCTGAAAATTAATTACTTAAATCTCTATGAGCCCACAAGTGATGGGATCATGAACTCTCCTCCTCTTGAGGGGCTTTTTATCTAATGACTTTTGGTTTCCGCTGCCCTGCCGGGCCGTGAGATGTCTGATAACACAACAAGCTCCCAGCGGGGGTGGGCACAGTCCCTTTTAATTACAGGCATCCAGGAGCTGTGGTCGTTTGGGAGCGTGTGGTGCTTTGAGTTATGGTCATTTCCTGGCCTCCGAGTCAGCACGGAAAGCTCTGTGTGTGCTGGTGGGCATGGAGGAAACCCTTGGCACTGGTAACCCCTTTTTCCCACTTAATCCCTGTTACTTAAAAAAAAAAACCAACAAAAAAGCAGTTGTTTGGTGGTTGCTCTCCCAATGAGGCATTTAGGGTGGAGAACGGACCCAGGGAGGACCCCAGACCAACCCTGCCCTCTGCTTGCCCACCACACAGGACCCCTGTGTGCCCCTCATCCTTGGGGACTCACACCCCAAGGTCAAGCACTGTGGGGTGCTGGTCACATTAGCTGAGCATGGGGCAGGGACAACCCCAGATAACTGCTCTGAGAGGGCTGGGGAGCAAATATTTGTGGGATTTGCATGTGAGGGCTTCCCCCTCCACCCTCATCCTCCAGGAACTGGGAGAGCTGCGTGGACTTGGATGGAGAAGGAAGCAGCACCCTGCCTGTGGAGCAGCAGCGGGGTGGGGAGGCAGGGAGCCTCACTGTGTTGTGGTGCCTCAGTCTCCCCACTTCTGAAACGCCACAAATGAGTCAGAAAGCACAGAGGTGTCCAGTGAAACCGCAGCTTGTCACCTCGGGGGCAGCTTGTGCAGCCACAAGAGCAGGACTGATGCTGTGGCTGTGCCTTGAGCAGGGGGAGTGCAGCTGCAAACCAACCCTCTCGATGCTGTGCTGCCGGAGGCTGCAGTGGGACACGGGACAGGAGGGAGCAGGGCAGTGCCCAGGGATGCTCCTTGGCCTTTCCCCAAGCTGCTGACACTGGATGGGAGGAAGAAACCCACCGGTGTAGAGGGCACATGGTCTCTGTGCGGGATGTCCAGCCCCGTGAGGACCCGTTCAGAGGGGTGGTGTGTGGTCACTCAGAGGATGCTCCTGCCTTACAGCCACCCCACAGGACCATCCCTCCCATCTGCAGGTGCCCTTTTCGGCTGCTGCAGCTCCCAGGGCAATGGGGCCTTCCTTCAGGCAGCCTCTGTTGGCTTGTGTTTTATTGATTTATTGCTTAAAAGTAATATTTCCTGATGTAATTCCTCTGGTCTGACAGACCTGCTTGGGGCAGGAGAGACGTGGCTGGCGTCCCCAAAGATGCCCAGTGTGCCAGTGTCCCCTCCCATGCCATGGGGCTGGCTTCACGCCCTGTGTGTCAGCCTGCAGCTTGTGCTGGGGGTCTGGTGCAGTTATTCCTGTAATTTACTGGCCTGCAGGGACGCCAGGGCAGGGCTGGGAGTTCCGTGTGAGCCCAAAGGCTGCACTCTGTGCCCGTGGGCAGCCGGGGTGAATCCCCAACACTCACCATTGCCATGTCCTGCCCGGCCTCAGCTCCTCCGTGGAATGAGCAGGGAAGTCTTGCCAGGGCTGGCACTGTGCTGTTGTCATATATGGCTTTTCCAAGGGTGATCCCATAACCAGTCACCTCATTTACATGGTGACTTAACCCAGTCCAAGCTTTCCTGGGGAGGACATGGAGGTGTCTCCTTAAAAAGCTGCATCAACAGCCCCTGCGCTGAGCTGCCTGGCTTCCCTGTGGATGCAGCATCCCAGGGATGGGATAGCAGGCAGAAGGAGGATGAAGATGGTTGGGGAGACCCCATCTCCAGCTCCTGGCAGCTGAGAGGCTGCAAAGTGCCTGGCTGGCACCAGTCCACGGAGATGCTGTGGTGGGAAGAGCATCGCATTCCATAGGTACCGGTGAGTGCAGGATTCCCTGTGCCGGGCTCGCACCGTGTTGGATGGGCAGGAGCTGTTCCCAGTCGGGCTTTTCTTTGCAGGGTGCAGGTCTGGGTGCTTCAGGCCTCCTGCAATCAGGAGGGAAAGGAAGGAAGCCGAGGAGTGGCCCACCCACGCTCAGCTGCTGCTGGTTGGGAGGAGGGAGGGGTGGGCAGGAGCAGCTTCCCCCAGTTGTTCTGGGCCCAGGGGAGCACTGAGAATGGGGTGTCTGGGGGACAGGCCCCTGCCAGCAGAGGTGTCACCATCCACAGCCCAAAGGGACACCACAAGGTCCTTTCCCCTCTCCTCAGGGAGCTGCTGGCCCTGGAATGGGAAAGGAGGAGGCTGCTGGTGTCCACCCTTTGCACAGGGGCTGTCAGGGTGAGCAGCACTTTGTACAAGCCTTGGAATGGCCGTGTTGGGATAAGGAGTCTCTTCCCAGAGATAGGGAGCTGCAGCCGAGGGGGCTCGTCCTGCTGCCAGCCCAGGGCTCAGCTTGTCCCTGGGATGAGCCAAATTCCTGCCCAGGGCTGAGCACCACCTCCCACTGCTGCGTCCCACACAGCGTGGGGATGGTCAGAGCTCAGGGCAAGAGAACCCTCTGTAAATATGGGGCATTTCTGCCAGCCCTGTGCTGCTCTGGGTGCCTCGGTGTACTCTGAAACAGGCAGCAGGGTACTGGGGAAGTCTGCAAACCCAGCCAGAGCCCTGGAGCCAAGAGCTGCTGGCAAAGTGAGTGTTCAGGAGAAGAACCAGAGGGAGAAGTGTCCCCTCCAGCCCCATTGACCTTTCATACCAAGAATTTTGCTTCAAGGAGGGAAGTGAGAATGAACTCAGTGATGACCTGCAGCATGGGGATGGCAGGCACATGGCCTGCAGGCAGGCTGTCCCCTTCCCTCAGGTAAATACTGACCTGGGACCCCTCACCCCTTCCAGAAAGTGCAGCTGGGGCTGAAGCACTTGCATCATGATGTCTGTGCACTCTGTGTTTAAGCCAAACTAGTAAGGAATTGGAGTAGATCTGAGTAATTACTCAGTTCTTAGATAAAACCAAGTTAAATCAATCCTGGTAGGCTGGGGGAAAAGGAAGAAGAGCTTTCCTTGTGTCTGGAGAGCGCTGTGGCCCTGCCTGGGGAGCAGCCAGCCCCTCTGCACGTTCACCAGTGGAGCTGCTGCGCTTCCCTCGCTCCCAGAGGAGACTTTGGCCCTTGGCTCTCCCTGAAGTTGTTGGGGTGACTCAAAGTCTCCACGTTCCTCACTTGGCTCGGGCTCCAGCCCGAGGAAGGGACAGTGGGCTGGGGGTCCCCTAGTGCGGCCACAGCCCCTCCAGCAGCACCCACCACGCCCGTGTGCCCATGCAGGAGGCAGAGAACGGCTTTGTGCAGTGCTGCCTGGTTGGGGTGGTGGTGCCCTGGGGGTGCCTGGACCCCAGGGACCGTGGGGAGGTGTGGGGTGGGTGGCCAGAGGCACAGAGGGACCCCAGCCCACTGGCAGGCTGGGTTTTGCTTTGGGTTTTGCTTTGGGTTTTGCTCTGCTGGTGTGGGTGGAGGTTGTCGCACGGGTAAAAACTAACGAGAGTGGGAAATGGGCAGTGGCTGGGATGTGGGAAATCCTCCACATGGCTCTTGCCAGCCGCTCCCAGACATGGCAGGCGAACCCTTCCCTCTCCACGCCGATAGGGATGGCGTCACCAGGGCCACATTCCCGGCCCTCCAGCCCTGCTGCTGCCGTGTGCAGTGGTGCGAGTGGCCCCGCTCCCTCCGTGTCCCCGTGTCCCCGTGTCCCTCCCCCGCGGGCAGCGCTCGCCTTTATCAGCGGGGCCAGCGCAGCCCCCCCGCCCGCCCCGCTCTATCTCCCCGGCCGCTTTCCTTCCTCCTGGGGCGTGCCGTGTTCCCAGCTCGCCCGGGCTCAGCAAACCTGCTGCCATTGCCCAATGGCCTTCCCGGCGGAGGAAAATGGGAGAGGATGTTCTCAGTGGTGCCGTGGGTGAGGCGTGTGCTGGCTGCCTGCACGGACGGGATCCCGGCTCTCATCCACAGCCCATCTTCCCAGCCCGGCCGCCACGGAGGTGCGGATTTATAAACCCCCGGGGGTGTCCGTGCTGACCGTGTGGCTCAGTGATAAGGGAGAGGACGGCTAAAATACCCTCTGGAGCACAGAAGGGCCTCTCTCGAGACTCAGAGCGAAACCCTGCGTCTCACAGCTTTGCCACCCAGTTCCCTTGTGGCAGGGTTGGCTCACGTGGGGAATAAATGGAGTGTTTTTTCCTTTTTCTCCCCAATAATATGTTTTTATTTCAAGAGCTGTTTGTGCTCGGCTGCTTCTCTCCAGGTCTGAAACTCGAGACTGGAAAATGGTTAAAAGCTTTTTGAAAGGGAGCAGAAGGGGGGAAGGTTCTGGGTCTCTGCTCGGGTGTGAGTCTGCAGGAGCAGTTGCAGCATTTGAGTTTCCTATCCGAAGCTCTTAATAACTGGGAGCACTTTTTAACGCAGCTCCAGCCTTGAGAGGTCTTTAACGTGCTCGTGAATCATTTATGGGCGGCAGCAGCTCTGCCTGATGGGCTCTTGGGTGCCAGCGGAGGCTGCGGGGGTGTTTGGGGGCTCTGTGGCGTTGCTGGCCCCTTTCTCACTGCCCGATGGAGATGGAGAGGAAGAGCTGGGGCTCGTCGTGCTCAGGATGATGGGTCCTCATAGGGGTCCCACTCATAGGGATCCCACTCCCTGCCCCACACCCTTGGGTGGCTCAGAGCTGCTTTTTCCTCCAGGTGAGCTGTGCCAGCCTGAGAGTAAGAATTCCAGTAATGTCCCTTCCCCCAGTGCCAACAAGCTCAGGGAGGAAGATCCCGATCCTTCTCCCAAGCGTCCATGAACCCCCTGCACGCACCCCCCTCCAACCAGGGCTGCTCTGCAGGGCTGTCTCTGCTGTCTCGTGCAATGGTTGTGCTTGGCTGTCCCAGTTCTGCTCACTGGGCCTTGCTGATGGTCCCTTTGTGTTGCTTGGACCATCCCAGCGTGTCCTGCCGTGACGCCTTGTATGAACCACATCACTTTTTCCATCACTTTCTTCCTTGGGTGTGCTTCCTCGGGTCAGTGCTTGTTGTGATTTGCCCTGGGGCTGGGAGCCAGCCCTGGTCACCTTCCTGTGCCTTTTCTGGGTGAAGGCTCAAACCTCGTCCCAGTTGCTCCCCAGTGACCCCAGCACATCTGCCCTCTTGGGAGAGGGTGGGGCCTTCACCCCCCTGCTGCTGTTGGAGCACAGGCTGTGTCCCTCGCTGCTGGATGTCAGGTTTTGGTGACCTTCAGTGGTCAACACCTTTGGGAGGGGAGATGGTGATAGTGGAGGATCTCTTCTTATCAGCCAGACCAGGCGATCCTCCCTCCTCGCCCTGCCCATTTATTGCTCCCTGTCGGTCAGCAGTGGCAGCATCCCCAGTGCATGGAGATCTTTTCCAGCCTCAAGTGACACCGTGCTGCTCCCAGGACCCTTCTTCCAGCCCAAAGCACAGCTCCTACCAAGCTCAGGACGTGCTCGTGGCTGCCAAGCCCCATGCCTGTCACCCCCCGCTGCTGTGACCCGCCTTGTCCCCGCTGCAGGGCATGCACTCAGCCATCCTCCCGCGTCAGCTCCGCGTGTCGCCTCTCACTTCCCTTTTCTGCCCCCAGGACAAAGCCACCACGTCCACCCTGAGTGTCCAAGGGCTGGGCTGACTCCCTGGGCACCCACAGCCGAGCTCTGCCCTGCGATGGGGTGGCTGATGCCAGGGCTGCCGGGCAGGGAGCCGTGCTCCTGGTGGCAGAGCCCTCCGTGCCGGGGCTGGGGGGTGACAGGGACCTGGGACTGTGGGGATCTAGAGGGCCAGACTTGTGGCAGGCTGTGTCTGGGTGGAGGCGCCGTCTGGCCCGTTCTCACACGGAGCACGCCAGCTCCAGAGGGTTTGGGTGCCAGCACCAGGCACGTGGTGAGCTGGAAAACACCTTCCCAGCACCGTCCGCTGGGGATTTCTCCGCCTGGCGTGGGATAAGGCTCCTGGTGGCTCAGGATCTGTGCTCGGGGGGTGGCTGCTGCCCCCAGCCTGTGTGGCAAAGGAGCCTTAAGCCCTCGGGGGCTGCTGCCCTCTTGGCCCTCCCGCTCAGTGCCCAGAGTGCCGATGCACAGAGCCGTGACTGGGCAGCAGGTGCCCGCCGGGCTGTGCCAGCTCCCCCGGACTGAGTCACCTCGGGGGAGGCCAGTCCAGCCCTCCACCCCCCTGCCTGGGGAGCTGGTGGGAAGAGAGACCAGGATTTTAAACGTGCTGCAAACCTGCTTTGCTGGGAAGCACGGAGATCTGGGGCTGTCCGGGGTGTGATGGGGGCATTTGGGGATGGGATTTTGGGGTGGGGGTGTAAGAGTGGGGCTGTGTAGGAGTTTGGCTCCAGTTTCTGTGCCTCTGGCTGTGCTGGCTGTCACCACTCAGAGCCATTCCCAGAGCTGCAGAAGGCTGAGGGTGCCCCAGGGATTGCTCTGACCCCAGCGTGTTCCCATTCCCGGCTCTCCAGAGCAGCTGGCAGCTCGGGCTCATTGCTGGCTGCCCTGGGAGGAAAACAAACAGAGTCTCCAGCTCCCCAGTGGGACGGAAAGTTTTGCTTGCTGGGGCTGGCAGTCTCCCAGTTCAGCAGCTATGAAATACCCAGCGAGGCACTCGTGATCCGTGCCTGCTCTTCCTGGGTGTCTCGCTTCCCGAGAGCTTTGGAAAGCAGCAACAGGGGAAAACTCCCTGCCTGCCCCACGCTGTTCCCTGCCACGGAGCATTGCTCTAAATGGGGGCTCTTCCTCCTCCTGCTGCCCTGTGCCAGCGGCTGATCCCTCTCCCTGGTGTCTGGCCACCTGCAGCCCTGTCCCCAAGGTTAGGGAGCACTGAGCTCAGCTCTCCCTCTCCCGGGATGCTCCTGCAGCCCTTGCCTGCTTTCCCATGCGTGGTTGATCAGCGCAGCCTCTCCCCGCAGGAGGAATTCGGCCGTGTCCCGGGGCTCCCGTGCGTGAAGGACGGAGGCAGAGCAAGGCTGCCGTGGGTGTTTGCCATCACTGAGCAGGATCCCTGTCACTCTTATGAGGTGAGGAGACCCTCGTGGGGGCCAGCACCGGCTGAGCCCCCAGGGGAAATTGGGAGTTGATTGCTCCCAGCTCCCATTTTAATGCAGGAGCAGAAGGCTATCACATGGCCCAGGAGATGATGGAGGGCAGCAATTCCAGCTAGTGCTGCTGACTCCAGGCTTTCCCATCCCTGGGGAGCTGGTTCTGGACTCCTGCATTCCCATGAAGCTGATCCCTTGGGCACCCCATGCTCCTAAAGCCAGGCTTTGCTTGTGGTGTCGTCTAAGAGGAGGGTTGTGTTCAGGACTCCAGGTGCTGAGGGAGCTGCAAAAGTGTCCCTGTCCCTGCCTTTTGCTTTGGGAATGGGCTGCCAATGGGATCCTGTTGCAGAGGGGGCTGGTGGGACCTCAGTCACTCATCTGGTTGCTCAAGTGATGTTGCCTAAGGAGAGCAGAGCTGTAGGAGTCTGGTCATTGGGATCTTGGGCAGGGAGAAGAGCCAGGCCTGTGGATCGAGCCAGTGGCACTGTGCAAACGTGGCAGGTGACACCATTCCCATGGCCATGGCTGTCCTGGGGGACAAGAGATGTTCGTGAGGCCTGTGTGAGTCCCCTGGGCCCTGGCACATGGTCAAGGAGGACAGGAAGAGGTCAGAGAGGGCTGTGCCTCCCTCTTGATTGCCCTCGTAGTCCCTAATAGGATCTGGGACTTGTTCTCCTGCACTCAGATGGAATTACTTTTCCTGCAAAGCCCTGCCTGGTAGAGCAGGCTGCAGGGACCCTCGGGAGGGGATTTCTTGAGGAATTAACCACATCTTGGCTGTTAAGCTTCCCCCTCCCTGCACGTGGTGTCAGGAAGGGTTCAGTCTCCCAGTCTGATGTGTGCATGCACGTGCCAGAGGGGAATGTCCTGCATCTCCCCTGTATGGGCCACCCCAACACGTGGCGGGTCCATGTGGGAGCTGTGGTGCATGTGGGGGTGTGGATCAGGTGTTTTCAGGCTTCTGCAATCTCCCCTTGGCTCCCTTGCCAAACTGGGAGGGCTGGTGTTCCCGTGTGCTGCAGCTGTGTGCCACGGGCCTGGCCAGGGCTTGCTGGGATCCCCCATTATTTCCAAGGCACATGGTCAGGCTCATCCTGGCGGGGTGTGAAACCTGGGTGTCCCACAGGCACGTGCTGGGGTGGTGGGGATGCTCTGACCTGGTCACTGTTGCCATCCCTGCCTTACTCCCAGCAGGTGACAGGGTGGTGTTGGTGACCCCGGGGGACTGGCAGTGAGTGGTTAATGTAAGCCTTCCCCTCCACCCAAATTCAGGGGTGGAATGTGGGTTTTGGGGATGCAGCAGCTGGGCTCGCAATGGCAAGGTCTCACCAGCACAGCCAGGGACACAGCGGGGCTCAGTCTGGTGACGTCCCACTGGTGAGGCCCCATGTCCTGCTGGGACCCAGCCTTTCCTCACACACCAGCTCCTGGGGGAATATTCCTGCCCCTCTGGCTGACTCCCTGCTCTCTGCCAGCCTGCCGACCACCACCAGCCCAAGATGTCAGCCGCGGACAAGAACGGGGGCAGCCGCTCCAGCAGCAGCCGCCTGCAGAGCAAGAAGCCCCCCAACCTCTCCATCGTCATCCCCCCCCGGGAGGCGGAGGAGGACGGTGCCCGCAAGGAGGTGAGCGACGGAGCTGCGTCCGTCCCGCGCCGGGATTTGGGGGTGCCAGGTGCCATCCTGCCCCTGACGCCCTGCTCTGCCTTCCAGCCCTCCAAGGTGCCCGTCTACCGCAAGAGCAAGAGCCTGCAGGAGCCCCGCCCGGAGCGCCGGCCCGGCTTCCGCCGGCAGACCTCCCTGTCCCAGAGCATCCGCAAGTGAGGGCACGCTGGGCTCCAGCCCCGGCTGGGTCACTCGAGGGGGACGTGTCTGGGCATCGTGGGTGCTGGCAGAGGACTCGGGGTGGGGCTGGAGGGTCGTGTCTCAGAAGGGAGTGCAAGAATCACTTTCCTCCACTTCCCTTCGACCCACAGCCGGGTTGAAACCGCCCTGCTGCAGGCTGGGCTGAGACACCCCAACCCCAGTTGCCTGCCAGAGGGTGGAGTGGTGGTACCAGGGGTGGGGGTGTGACGAGCGTGCCCACCGTGTGTGCAGGGGCACGGCGCAGTGGTTCGGCGTCAGCAGCGACTGGGAGGGGAAGCGGCAGCAGTGGCAGCGCAAGAGCCTGCAGCACTGCAGCATGAGGTACGGCAAGCTGAAGCCTGCCTATCGCGACATGGAGCTGCCCAGCCAGGAGGTGCCCTCCTTCCAAGCCACCGAGTCGCCCAAGCCCGCCAAGATGCCCAAGGTAAAGCTCGGGGTGAGGGGTCCCGCTCGCAGCTCTGCCCTCCCGGCACTCACGCCTCCTCCCTCCCGCAGATCGTGGACCCGCTGGCCAGGGGCCGTCCCTTCCGCCACCCCGACGAGACCGACCGTCCCCACACGCCCCACCACGTCCTGCCCCCGCTCACCCCCGGCGTGGTCTCCTTGGCGTCCTTCAACAGCGCCCGCTCGGGCTACGGCCGCCTGCCGCGCAGGAAGAGGGAGTCTGTCGCCCACATGAGCTTCAAGGCGGCCGCAGCCCTTCTCCGGGTGAGTTTTGGGAGCATGGAGAGGATCGTCTTCTTCCTCAGCCGGGTTTCAGTTCTGTCCTTCACCCCTCATCTTTGCTTCTTGGCTTTTTGCTTTGCGTGGAGACTGCTGTCTCTCCAGGGCACGTTTGAGGGGGGAGATTGGTGTTTTTAACCTGAGCTCTACTTAAAAGTAGAAGTTTTGGTGAAAATTGGACAACCTGAGGAAAAACAACTTCTGGGTTCCATTGCTGAGGAGTGAGGAAGCCTCTCCAGCAATTTTCTTGCTTCTAAGGAGCCCTGGGCAAACCTTGGGGATAGGTTTGTGGATCTGAGAGCAGACGAATTCAGAGGTCACTTGTCATGCTGACTAACGTGGCCACGGTCCAGTGTGGATTCCGAGGAGCTAAAGGCAGCATCTTCTGCCAGTTCCTCCCCACACGAGGGGCTGTGGTGGCTGATTGGGATTGAATCATTTCCACTTGGCTTTGGGAAGGGAAGCTCTGAGAAACCCTCAGTGCTGCAAAAACTGAGGGGCTTCTGTTTGCTTACCTTCATTTGCTTGCGCTGCCAAAGGGACGCTCTGTCCTGGAGCCGCTGGCTCCCAAGCAAAGGAGCAAGAGGAGCTTCCTCTACCCCAGCTTCATGGACGAGGACATGGTGGATGCTGCTGATACCCTGGACTCGTCCTTCTTCAGTAAGGCAAGCGACATTCCATGCTGGCTGCTGGAGCCGGGGTGTGTCCCAGAGCCCTGCACAGGGGGCTGGGTGTGGAGCAGGGCTGTCACAAGGACCCCTGTGTTGGCACTTCACCCAGCAGTGACAGAGGCATCGGGGGCTGCCGTGCCCTGGTCTCAGTGATGGCCCTCGGGCATGACATGGAATGATGTCGCCATCATGGGCACATTTCTCACCCTGCGTGGGCCATTAGTGGGGTGTCATTGGGGATCACCCCTCTCCCCTGGCTGGGGTAATGCTTGGTGAGGGGGAGGCTTCTGACCCATCACACATATCCAAGGACACGTATCCATCCTCTTTACAGATGGGCATGCACGATGAGACGTACTCCATGCCCGACGACGTCTTCGAGTCCCCGCCTCTGTCAGCCACGTACTTACGCATGCACCAGGTGGCAGAGGATGCCAGGGTGTCCCCTGAGGTGGAACAGTCCACCCTGTGAGTACCAACCCTCAGCAGGTGTTGCCCCTGAGGCTGCCCGGGTGCCCTGCTGCAGGCAGGATGATGTCCCCAGCCATCCCTGCCGCAGGCACCGGGCACTTCCAGCAAGCTCCTGGGAGAATGGAGCCGGGATTGCTCAGAGCCTCATCTCAGGGCATCCTCAGGGCTGTGGCCATGGGGTGTTTCTCTCTGGTCGTTTTTGGCAGGTGTGATGGGTTTCTCCTCTCTCCGCAGGCAGGAGGGTGTCCGGCTCACTGCCGTGTCGGGCGGCGCGGGCCCGGCCCCGCGGCGGGGCAGGCGCATCGCCTCCAAAGTGAAGCACTTCGCCTTCGACCGCAAGAAACGCTACTACGGCCTGGGGGTGGTGGGCAAGTGGCTGAACAGGACCTACCGGCGCAGCCTGAGCAGCATCGTGCAGTCCCAGCTGGAGATCACCGACAGCCACCGGTGAGGGGCACCGACGGCGCGGCACTCCCCGACTCACACCTGTGTCCCCCTCGACGCCTGGGGGTCAGGGCTCGGGGGACTGCGGTGTCCCTTTGCCCAGCCATCTTTGAGCAGCTCCAGTTTTGGGTCCTGTCCCCTGCAGGCCGTATTTCACGTACTGGATCACCTTTGTCCACATCCTCATCACCCTGCTGGTCATCGGCACCTACGGCATCGCCCCCATCGGCTTCGCCCAGCACGTGACGACAGAGTTAGTAAGTTTAAGAGCCATCTTTTGAGGGGCACTGTGACCACCAGTGTCCCGTGGTGTCATGCTCCCTGCAAGGACTTGGAGGATCTTGGGGGGCTCCAGCGTTTGAGAGGCTCTGTGAAATAGCCAGGGCAGGGGGATGAGCAGCACCGTGTTGCAGCGGAATACGTGGTGGGAGCAGAGCTGTTCCCCTGTCCTTCCTTGCTGGTGGGACCCAGCAGCCCTTCCCCTCGGATGAAGGGGCTGCTCAGCCCCTCTTGAGTGGAAGGAGATGGGTGCAGCCTTCAGCACCCTCCCCTTCAGTGGGAGCTGAGCCTGGCCTCTCTCGGCAGGTGCTGAGGAACAAGGGTGTCTATGAGAGTGTCAAGTACATCCAGCAGGAGAACTTCTGGATTGGGCCCAGCTCGGTAAGGACCCTGCCAGACCCTTGGCCCCAGGCCTCAGGCTCTGCCCTCTGTTCCCCCTGCCCTGAGCTGAGGGGGTTCTCTGAGGTGCTCCTCTCCTCAGGGGGGAGAGCTTAACCACCTCACTCCAGCCTACTGTCCTGGGCCCCCATCCCACTGGGATATGTGGCATCACAGTGGGATGGTCAGAAGAGATCCCATCCCTTTCCCCCTGCCTTCCCTCCACTGGGATGACAGAGACCTTTGTCTATTGCCTGTGGAGACCCCCTCCCTGGGGATGGCTGGAGGGAAGTGCACAGACAAAGCATCCCCTTGCCTGGCATCTCCCTCCCAGATCGACCTGATCCACCTGGGAGCCAAGTTCTCACCCTGCATCCGGAAGGATCGGCAGGTGGAGCGGCTCATCCAGCGCCAGCGGGACCGGGAGCGCAGCTCCGGCTGCTGCGTCCAGAACGACAACTCCGGCTGCATCCAGACCCTGCCGCAGGACTGCTCGGTGTGTGTGCCCCTGCCTGGGCTCCGGGAAGGGCTGGGGATCCCTGGGGAAAGGGGGGGAAACCGTCTCAGCCCTGCACTGCAGCGGGGCAGGACATGTGTGGGGTCAGAGCCGTGCGTTCCCTGCCGCATCCTCGGTCTCTCCGTGCTCCCTGCAGGAGACACTGGCGACGTTCATCAAGTGGCCAGGCAGCAACGCGCCCGCCATGGGCTCGGGGGAGAAGCGGAGCTCGGGGGCTGTGTGTCACCAGGACCCCAGGTAGGGGTGGCAG